>JAADVF010000430.1:0-24309 GCA_023334555.1 Elongisporangium undulatum
GCCAATAGAACAACAATGGATGTCATTCTGTCTTGAGTTGATACTGTACTGTGTTGAGTGCAGGGCATGCAGATGTGGCGTAGCCCTATGGGTGTGGAACTGGCATGGATAGTTCGTTGGGTTGGCTTCATGCGGGGCTTTTGCATTGGAAAATCACGAAGATCTCCCTTGCGACAGCGAGAACCATGACAGGCAATGTCCGATTGGCAATGCGGATCTCACGCACGAATTCCTTTCGCATCACTCGACGCGTTCGAGTAGCTCATCAGCAGCAATGCTCGGACCTCGCGCGATGTATGTGGCCGTAGCCCTTAGCGTTGTTTGGTACTAATTGTCGTTACACATTAGTACTCGAGCTCTAAATGTATCAAACTAAGTTGCGGTCAATGATTCGATTAGAAGGACCGTCCACTATAGAAGCCCTCTCCTCTTCTGTAGCTGCTCGCTTGCCAAAGGCGAAATGGCGTCGACCGGCGGCGGAGGCGGGCTGTCCAGCAGCGAGTTCAAGCGCAAGAAGGAGCTGGACGAGGCACGCCGTAATGGCACGCTGCCCCCGGAGCAGGACGCGGACGGCAATCTCATCAACCCGCACAACCCCGAGTACATCAGCAAGCGGCCGTGGTACTTGGGCGACTCGGAGTCCTCGCTCAAGCATCAGACGCTGCAGAACCAGTCGCACCTGCTCTCGATCCACGAGGCCGACGACCTCTATCTGCGCGGCAAGAAGCAGGCAGTTGGCTTTGCACAGGCCGCCGCTGCCTCGGGGCCGCCGCGCAAGTGGCGCAAGGGTGCGTGCAAGAACTGCGGCGCTATGAGCCACAAGACGGTCGAGTGCGTCGAGCGGCCGCGCAAGGTGGGCGCCTGGAAGACCAACAAGGACCTGCAGAGCGACGAGGTGCTGGTGGACGTGCGCTCGCAGCAGTACGGCAAGCTGGCCTACGACGCCAAGCGCGACCAGTGGCTCGGGTACGACCCGAAGGACCATACGCAGACCATCCAGCGGTACGACAACATCGACGCAGCGCGCAAGAAGCTGCGCATGGAGCAGGTGGACAAGGACCTGCGCGAGTCCTCTAAGAAGAAGAAGAGCCGCAAGGAAGGAGAAGAAGCGCCGAACTCAGACTCGGACTCGGACTACGAGTCAGACGCGCCGTCGTCCGAAGACGACGAGTTTCGGGACCGCGACGAGGGCCCCATGTTCACGGAACGTGTGGCTCGCCAGGGCGGCGTAGGCGGCGCCCAAATGAAGACCACGGTGCGCAACCTGCGCATCCGAGAGGACACGGCCAAGTACCTGCGCAATCTCAACCCGGAATCGGCCTACTACGACCCCAAGACCCGGTCCATGCGCGACAATCCCAACCCGGAGCTCAATCCGGAGGACACGGCGTTCATCGGCGACAACATGGTGCGCTTCACGGGCGACGCCGAGAAGCTGGCGTCCCAGCAGATGTTCGCGTGGGAGGGCTACACCAAGGGCGTGACGGAGATCCACCCGCTGGCCAACCCGTCGCAGGCCGAGTTCATGAAGAAGCAGTACGAGCTGAAGAAGGCGGCGCTGGAGCAGGAGAAGAAGCGCAAGATCCTGGACAAGTACGGCGGCCAAGCGCATCTGGAGGCCCCGCCCAGGGAACTGCTGCTGGCCCAAAGCGAGAGCTACGTGGAGTACTCACGCGACGGCCGCGTGGTCAAGGGCCTGGAGCGTGCGCCCGTGCGCTCCAAGTACGTGGAGGACGTGCTGGAGAATAACCACACACTCATCTGGGGCTCCTGGTACGACCGTCGCGAGCGGTCCTGGGGCTACGCGTGCTGCCATTCCAAGGTGCGCAAATCCTACTGCACAGGCGAGGAAGGCAAGCGCGCCATGGAGAGCGTGGCAGCGCAGCACTCAGTGCCGGTGGCGGAGCAGAGAGCCATGCTGCCACCCAAGGAGGCCAGCTCCGAGTCGTCTGGCAAGGACGATAGCGGCGCCAGTGTGCTGCAGAAGCGCAGCGAGATGTACGGAGAGAACGTGGCGGTGGATCTGGACGCGAAGAAGCTCAAGAAGGCCATGAAGAAGGTCGCCAAGCAGCAGGCGCAGGCCGAGATGGACGACAAGAAGCGCAAGTACAACTCCATGAGCAACTACGAGGTTGAGAAGGAGGAGATGGAGGCCTATAAACTGCTCAAAACGCGCGGGGACGACCCCATGGCCAAGTTTTTGGGCAAGGACGACGTCCTGGACGAATGAATAGGCGATACAATCAATAGCTGATGAATTACGAATGTTCCATTGCGTTAATGGTGATCGCTAGTCGTCTGTAGTATGTACTCTGCTGTCACCTCAATGAAGAAGGCGGTGGCATAGTGTTCAATCTCTATTGCTCAAGCGGGAAGAGCTCGTCCAGCAGACGCAGCGTGTCTTCGGGCGACTTGACCGAGTGGCCGATCGTGCGCGCGTCCGTGAAGATCTCAAAGTCGTTGCCGCCCTCGTGGGTCTTGTCGCCGAAGAAGTGGATCTCGTCGTAGTCCTTGGGGTCCAGGAAGCGCAGGCAGAAGGTCTTGTCCCAGCCGCGCGGGAACACGTCGAAGGAGATTTGGCCGCCGATCGAGTACGTCAGGTCAAACTCGGCGAACTCCTGCTTGAGCTTCTCCACGAACGTCTTGCGCACGTTGTGGATGTGGTCGTAGCGCTCGAACTCGTCGCGCTCCTCCTGCGAACAGTTGCGGCCGATGGGCGAGACGTTGATCATGCCCATGCGGAACTCAATGAACGTGCCACTGCAAGAGACAAATCGGTTCAGAGCAGGCTGTAGCCAAATGTTCAGAACAGAGCATTCAGTACGCACCGCTTGACGGGGATGTCCAGGTCCGCCACGTAGCGCAGCACGTAGTTCACCAGGCGGTTGAGCTGCTCGTTCGTGAACTGCTTCTTCAGGCTCTACAGCAACAACAATCAACACCATTATGAACATTGGTCCCTTTGCATTACAAGGGCAATGGACAACGGCTTCCTACCGTCTCACCGATCTTGGCGCCGTTGTGGTAGGCCACGAGGCCGTTCTCCGAGAAGCTGTAGTCGAACTCGTTCACCACTGCGCAACAGACAGCCATCGTCATGCTTCATGTCCTCCTTCTGAGGCAAGCGAACGCACATATGCGCCATCGAACGTACCGTTTTCACCGAGTTGTTCTTTCTGCTTCACGAGGTCCGATCCGCCGACGACACCGATGGTGATCTGCTGGCGGAGCTTGGCGATGCGCTCCGTCATGTTGGGCAGCACGGTCTACAACAACTGTTAGGCCTCCCTTCCTGCATGCGTAGGGCGATTGACTAGATACCCCACCTTGCGTGCGGCTGTGAGCGTTCCATCGACGTCGAAGAGCGCGATGATGCGAGGGTTACGAGAGGCCATGGCGGACGGAGGAAGCTTGGGGGTGGATCGCTTCGAGGGGGCGTTTTGCAAACTGACGCACCGCACTTGCTCCCCTTGTCGCATACTCCGATCAAATCACCCAATCACCCGATCTCTTTCATCGTTTACAAAAGCCCAAGCACCCAGATTCACGGTTCAATGGGTTGAGAACCGGTCCGAACCCGTGGCCCGAGTGAAGGGGAGCGGAGCGGAGGGGAGGCGGAATAACTTATTTCATTGTTTTCCCTTTTGCACGCGCGAGAGCGCGCATTGGGAGGCGGGAGTGATGATCTCCTCGGCGGCGCATGCCGAGTGCGTGCGGCTGCTGGAGCTGCTGACCAACAAGCGCGTGCAGGAGAGCTGGTCCTGGGTGTTCATGACGCCCGTGGACATCCCGGGCTACGACAAGATCGTCAAGAAGCCCATGGACCTGGGCACTGTGCGCAAGAACCTCGGCTCCAAACCGTCGCGCTGCCGGTTTAAGACCCACGAGAAGTTCGCGCGCGACGTGCGGCTCGTATTCCAGAACGCGCTACTGTACAACAAGGACGACCAATCCGTGAAGGGATCGGTGTACGACGCCGCCCAGCATCTGCTGCGCGTGTTTGAGACGGCTTACGCCAAGTCGGTTGACACGGTCTTCAAGGACGACGTGAACGAGCAATCGCCACCAGCTGCGACACACAGCGCAGCGGATGCCGATGCAGCAGAATCGCATGTATCAGCGTCCTCGCATTCGACCATCAAGGAGGAGCGAGTTTCTGGCTCAACGGAAGCGGCGACTGAGTCGACTTCGTCGCACAAGCATCACCACGGAGAGCACAGCGAGCGCAAGCACAAGAAAGAAAAGTCCAGCAAGAAGGAGAAAAAGTCCAAGAAGAGCAAGAAGAAGAGCAAGGACAAGGACAAGGAGCGCGAGAAGGATCGAGATCGCGAGAAGAAGCATTCGTCGTCGTCGTCGTCCAGTAAAAGCCATCATCACCACAGCAGTGGCAGCAGCAGTCGTCATGGAGAAAGCAAAACCAGCAGCAGCAGCCACAGTACCAGTGCTCTCAGTGCGATCGCTGCCACGACTCCAACGCCTATTAAAGATGAACCAAGTCAAAGTGTGGCATCAGCAAGTGCGGTTCGTGCGCCGCCACCTACTCCTGTTGTTGTTGCTTCAGCAGCTCCCACAAGTGTGACACCCACAACAACCCCGGTTGCTGCATCTAGTAGCACTCTTGCGGCGCCAACAAATGCGAGCAAGATGTCGGATGAACAAACGACTGCGTGTCTCGCGGTGCTCATGAAGCTGATCAAATACAAGGAAGGATCGATCAGTCCCGCAGCACCCTTTTTGCATCCTGTTGAACTCAGTCACTTTCCGGATTACCGTGTAAAAGTTCCCCGTCGGATGCACTTGTATGGTGTGCAGAAGAAACTTCGTAGCGGCGGCTATTCTGATTTGGAAGCGTTTGCAGCTGATGTGCGATTGATCTTTTCGAACTGCTTGATTTACAATAGCGATGTGGTATTGAGCAAGATCATGCGTAGTCATGCTGTGACTCTTATGAAGCTTTTTGAGACGCAATTTGCCAAGATCGGCGGCAGTTGGCCTGGAATCCCTGAGCGATGGAAATGCCACCAAATTTTGCACGAAATCCTTGCACATCGGACGGATGGTCAGGAGAGTGCCCAGTGGTTCAAGTACCCTGTTCAGACATACTATGATTCCCCTGATCAGATCCCTTACGGATATTTCAAGACTATCAAGACCCCGATGGATTTGGGCACGGTTTCTGCACGACTACATCTTGCAGAGTATACTCAAGTTACTGAATTTCTGAAGGACCTGCGATTGATTTTCGAAAACTGCATTCGATATTGGAAAACTGACCCTTTCGGCCAGACCTATTGTGATTCTGCCCTGATGCTTTTGCAACTGGTTCAGACGAAAACGGTAGAAGCATTTGGATCAAGTTCTACTGGAGCTGTATCATCGAGTGAGACGAAGGAAAAAGTATCAAAGCATCACAAGTCATCGACGTCATCTGCATCAGCGTCAAAAGTTCCGGCATCATCATCTCATCACCGCACTGATGCGCGTGAGGGAGATGAACACCACAAAAGCAGCAAAAAATCGTCAAAATCATCAAAATCGTCGTCGTCGAAAAGTGATCACTCCGGTGCAAGTGCATTCGCTGAAAAAGACACATGCTTGACGATTTTGAAACAACTACGCGCGCACAAGATGAAAGGTTATCGTGGTATGGAAATTTTGACTGCGGGGCCATTTTTACATGCAGTTGATACGACCAAGTACCCAGATTATTTAAAGGTCATTTCTGAGCCTATGGATTTTGCCAAGATTGAACGCAAACTCAAGAGCGATCGATACACAAATGTGAACGCTTTCAGCGCGGATGTCCATTTGATTTTTTCTAACTGTCATCAGTATAACAGCGATCCAGTTGAAGGTGCCGATATTCGTGCGATGGCCAGCAACCTTCGAGATTATTTTGTTGAGTTATACACGGCTAAGTTGGGAAATCCAGATGGAAGTCAAGCGGCAGTAACCATGCCTGCAAAGGCATTGCCTCTGGCAGATTCAAGTTCAGCGGCATCTCGAGAATTGAAACCACTGGACAAGGTGATTATAGGGGAGGCAAAATCCTTAACTAGCTCTTCGCGTTTCGAAGCTAATGCAGCCTCGGCGTCGTCATCATCTGTGAAAAAGCATAAGAAAACACCGTTGTCGTCACCAGTTAAGCGTCCATCGACGGCACCTAGTGGCGCTTCGAGTAGCCAGCTTGCGAACGAAAAACCTTTGTCGGCATCCATTTCCTCTGGTCCCTTCGGCTCATCATCTCGTGGTGGTAGTGCTATTGCAGACGCGATCAAGTCATCCTCATCAACAGTAACGGTTTCATCGTCTGTGTTGGAGTCAAAGCTTAAGGATGTGAAATCAGAACGGATCACAGCTAAGCCATTGATTGTTTCCGCGGGCGAGTCAGTTGTATCATCTAATTCTTCGCACACTATCGATGACGCAGAAGCCAAGAAGCGCAAGAAAGAGAAGAGTGAAAAGAAAAAGGAGAAGAAGGAGAAGAAAAAGAAGAAAGAAAAGAAGAAGGAGCGAAAGGAGAAGAAAGACAAGTCGAAGCACTCATCTTCTTCGTCTAGCTTGCCAGTGGAGGTAAGAACTGTTTGGGATATGAAGAGGTTGCATACTTTCGCTCTAACATTTCCGTTTGTCGTTTTTTGCTGGTAGAGTCATGCAACTACAGCTTCAGTGTCGGTTCCAAATGTACCACCTCCAGCACCATCTGCATCTACGCATGTTGTTTCTGCTGCGCCTAAGCCGCCAAAATCATCAGTTGGATCGAAGTTGGCATCGATCGACACACAGACGGCACGTTCAACTGGTTCAACAAGCAGCAAAAAGAGCAGCAAGAAGAGTAGCAGCAAGAAGAGTGACTTGTCTTCCTGGGAAAGCTCCTGCGAACGTGTGCTGAACAAATTGCAGAAGATCGAGCACGTGGCGAAACTGCATTTCGACCAGCCACTGGTCGAAGTTTTTCCGCAATTAATGACGGAGTACAATCGACTCATCTCGGAGCCCATGGATCTACGAACACTTAGAGAGCAACTTCTCGCGCATGCGCTTACGACTCCTGAATTTATTCGCAAGGGAAGATTGATATTCCAGAATGCAATCAGATTTAACTGCGCGGGCGACCCGGCGTCTGTGCACGTTCGAGAGATGTCGTCGCACTTGCTGTGGTATTTTGATTCCCTTTGTGCCGAACATCATTTGGTGACTGGAAGCACTGATGGAGGAAGTAGTTCTCCGCGCTCAGTGCTTCGCAAAGAAAGAGCTGAAGTGGTGAAGGCTGTTCCAGTTGAAGTCAAGGCAAAAGAGTGTTTGCGCCTTTTGCGAGTTCTCAATAGCCAGAAGTACGACAAAAATTGCTGGCCGTTCCGTAAGCCGGTGAAAGTTTTGTTCCCAGCGCTTTCGACGGAATACTTTACGATCATCAAGAACCCAATGGATCTCGCAACAATCAGCGAGAAGGTGACAAACGCATCGTACTCCACACATGGTGACTTTATTCGTGATGTGCGACTCACGTTTGAGAATGCCATGATTTATAATCGCGCCGATAAGGAGCGCGAAGGATGGAGTGTTTACGCCGCTGCTGTGCATATGCTAGCGATCGTTGAAGATCTATGGGGAGATGTGACGCTTGAGGTCATGGAGAAAATTCGCCGACGAGATTTGTTGCGGAAGGAACGTGATCGCCTGTATGACCAGAAAAAACGCGAGCACTTAAAGCATGGAGGGGAACGTGACCCTGCCACAGTCAAGCCAGGCAAGGTATCATCGTCACACAGCAAGTCGGAGTCTGCTACTGAAAAGGATCGCGTAACAGCAGTCGCAGGAGCGGCATCGGCAATTTCCAGCAGTGCGCTATCAAAGAAGTCATCATCCGCGTCGATTACAGTATCTGCTTCTTCGCTTGCAGCTGCCGTTGCTGCTGTGGCAAACCGCGATGGAAGTGGTGCAACATCAACGACATCGTCTGCCGCAGCAGCTTCCGGTGATGCGTCTGCCACACGCGTTAAGCTCCAAGTCGTGAACCGCACTAACATGGACCGTATGAACAAGTCAGAGCGCAAGGCCGAAGAGAAGCGACGGAAGCGCGCTCGCCGCGAGGAAGAGCTGGCTCGCTCCGAAAAGCGCCGCCGTACTGCAGTTGCTGCCACCGATGAAGCTCTACGCGAGGCAGAAGTGCGCAGTCGTCGCAAACTGCAGAAGCAGGAGATCGCGCAGGCCATGGCGCTTCGTGAAGAGCGCGATCGAAAGACCAACGAGGCCGAAGCCGAGAAGGCCCGCGTGGCGCAAATGAAGTTCAACGCTGCCGCTTGGACGGGCGTGCTGGTGCCCGCAACGCAAAAGAGTGCCGGTTTCTGGTCCAAGAAGCGCGTCAAGCTACAGGTGCCCGCAGCTTTCCAAGCTGCCATTTCCAGTTTTTAAACAAGACAAAATATTCCGCACTGGCAAATAGCAAAAAGAACGTGAGTGTATTTTTTCTGGTATGCTCTTGCTGTAAAGTGAGGCGGCTTTTCGACCCGAGACCAAAAGGAAGACGACAAAGGGCGCGGGTAAAAAAAGGAAAAAACTCCCTTCCCAATCCGTTTTCTCTCTGGAGCGGCGGGCCGAAAAGCCTCGTCGACGCGAAAACGCGAGCGACGAGGAGATACAAAAAAGGAGAGACCAAACCTAATAAATAAAAAGCCTGGCTGCGCGGGTCGTGCCAACGAACGGACGCGACTCTCGTCAATCTATCACAGAGAGGAAATGCTCTGGGTGACGATCGACAAGAGGATGATCGCTGCTGGCACGTGCGACGTGAGAGAGGCCGAAGCAGTAACACTTGAGAATGAGGGGCTTCAGAGTTCCTTCTTGATGGCTTCATGATCGGTTGGTCTTTTGTGTTTCTTGTGGTGGGTGGTGCTTGCGTAGGTTGCTTGTGTGCTTGCTGCTTGTCTTGCATGAATATTTTTCTTCCCATAATCTTGTGCAAAACGCATGGCACGAGGGCTGATTTTTTTTCTTTGCTGCTTGATTCTTTTTCTTGGTGGTGGAGGCGGGTGGAATGATTTCTTAAAGAACAGGATGATACAACGCCCATGATGCATGGGCCCTGAGGTCAACCCCGTCTAACGATAGTGCATTCCTTGAGGTCCACTAGTCATGGCAGCCGCTGGATCATAGGGCAAGCCATTACTACCGCTCACATCCATACCCTGCCAGCCAAATTTGTAGTGGTACACCGGTCCAGGCGGCACCCCACACGTATGGTAGCTGTCCTTGCAGAAGCAGCCATAGTTGTCGCTGGAAGACGGCGACGCGTACGCTGGTAGTGGAGCGTACATGACTGGTCCTTGGTTGTTGTTGCAGTGGTCCATCTGGTTATTGCCGGCCTTGGCGTGCATCGGATACGTGTAGGTCGTGACTTCCGGGCGGAGTAGGCCGTACGCGAGATGGCTCGGCACCGACACTTGTGCTTGGAGGAACAGCAGCTCCTCCTCAGGAACCTTGTTCCAGCGAGATTGGTCTTGGCTGCCGGGGGTCTCCACGCTTTCGTAAGTTCCGTTCACGAGCGTGAACAGCCAGTTCTTGCAATCCCACAGGATGTTGGGGTCCAGCTGCAGGAATTGCGCCACGAACATCAGATCTAGCGACGCGTCGGCCAGCAGTAGCGCTGAGCCAGCCAGAGTGCTGGGCAGGAAATCCACGGCCTGCGCATCCAGCAGCGCCGTGTCGATGACGTGGATCGCGTGCACGAACAGATCCTTGGCTCCCGACAGGTTGCGCATGGGGTTCACGAAGTCCCTATTAATACACAACAGCAACAGATCAACACCCGCTTTCTCACTCCAGGCTTTCAGTGGACAGTAACACCATACCCCATGGTCGTCAGCGGATGATCCGAAGATTCGCCCGAGAGCAGAAACAGCAGCCAGGACACTGGCGTGACCGGGTGGAGGTTCCACTGCAGCTCCTGTGGACATGAGAAAGAGAGGAGCGTCAGCCTCTGGTCGCAGCCTTCGTAGTTAATGGCATGACAGAGAAACAACGTACCGATGCGTACTCGGCTTCGTTCTGCACGAGATCTTCGGTCGTGCACTTGAGGCCCGAGGCGCCGTGGTCCACAATGTACGCGGCCATTTCGCTGGCCTTGGGCGGGTGCACCTCCTCGATCTTGGCGGCGATGAAGACGCAGGATCCGCCCAGCAGCTGCAGCTCCTTCTGCACCGTCAGGATGTCCTCGTAGTGGCCCATGAGCCCCATGTCGCAGTCTTCCTCGCGCGCGGCCAGCCGCTGGCGCAGCAGCACCTGCGCGTACTGGTTGGCGTAGTGGGCCGTCTGGCGCTGCAGCGCGAAGTGCGCGCAGATCTCCACGATCCAGTGCCACGTGTAGCCAAACTGGTCGTAGGTGGGCAGGCCAGCCGCCATCGGGTACGGCAGTTGGCCTACCGAGAGCGGCGAGATGCAGCCGCGCGTGGCCGCCGCCTTGGACGCCGCTCGCTGCGCGCGGCCGCCACGCATTTCGAACGGGCTGCTGGCCACGGCGCCGGAGGCGAACCCTGGCGGCAGCGGGGCCATGGCTCGCATCGGCATGAGCGGCATGGGCGGCGGCGGTGGCATGGCCATGGGGAAGCCGCCGTAGAACGGACTGGTGCCACCGCTGACGCTGTTGCGTCGCGACGGTCGATGCGCGCGCAGCAGATGCTGGTACGACAGCTCCTTCTGTCGCATGCTCAGCACCGTCATCATCTCCATCATCGTGCGTTCAATCGCTCGTCCTCCCAAGCGGGTCGGCCCTGCTGGCTGCTGCTGCGCGGGGCGCGCTGTGCGTCGGTAGCTCGTTCGCTGCGTCGGGTGCGTCTCTAGCCGGTCGGGTCGGTCTCGGTCTCGCCGCAAGCCTCAAAGCCGTCCCCCGCACTCCCTCAAGCGCGCGCGCTTCTTCTCGCCTTCGCTTCGCGCCGTGCGATTGGGCGACAGCAGCCGGCGCCAAAGAGCGACGGAAAAGCAAGGAGGGACGGAGGAGGGGGGAGGCAGGGGAAAGCTCCCGCCGGGTTTTTCAGAATCTAGAATGGGTTTTTCCCTGCACGACTTGATTTTGTGGAGCTGGAGGAGGGGAGCGGAGGAGGAGGGGAGGGGATCTGGGGGAGGATTTTGAGGTTTTATGCGCTTTGGGGCCAGCAACCATTTTTTTGGCCGAGGGAATGCGGGATTTTTGGCTGTTGGAGTGCCACTTGGGTATGTTAGCAAAAACTCCAAAGAAAGAATGTCGCAAGAGTGTTGGTTTTCACGTGGACGTTTGCGTGAACAAACGGAGCTGACTATGTACCGGTACTCATGCGGTATTCGGTCGGTATGGGTCACTGAAGCCATCCATTTCATTTCATTTTCAGTGCGGTATATTGTGTTCCTCTGGGAGAACGACTAGCTGAAGTCATCCAGCAGCTACACATTCTATCCGCTGATACAGCTGAGCAGGCAGACAAACACTGCACATGCTAAATCTTGATAGGTACGACGTAGTTCGTCAATGCAGAAGAGGTCAGTTCTATACAGAGCAGGAACTGAGAGCACGCTTCGAACGTGACCTTCAGCCATTCCGAATCAGGTCGACGTGCCATTGACGTGCGCGTGGGCGACTACTGGCCGCATACTGCTGTAGCGCCGCCACTGCCGGTTGTGGGGATGACTGAAAGATAGTCTGTACTGGGCAGATCAAGCATTGGCAGTACCGATTCCTTCAGACCGTATCCGAGCGCCATGAACTGCTGGTTGAGTCCTGCGGGATCAATCATCCGTGTGTCTCTCGTAGAAGAGGCACTAGCTTTGGGAGGCTGGTGGCTATTGACGAAGAATCGCCTCTATGAACGCGAGTGCGGAGTCCCAAAGCACTGCAACGACCCCTCCTCACGCTGCTGCTTAGAACCCGCTACAGTACCCGCCTAACGGCGCTCTGGATGCAGCTTGCCTTGCGTATTGATAGGAGGAATCTGTTGCACTCTTCACTACAGAGTGTCGTGATCCAGTCCAGCCACAGCAAGAGCGTGATCAGGGAAGAACGCGATCCTTTACACAAGCGAATGCCAAAGACGGCAACTTGCAGTGAGCAAGAATGAATGTTCTCCGTATGTAAACCCTTTCAAACATGATAGCCCATCTTCAATCAAACATGGGTATTGGGATTGCACTTGGCAGTCTGTTGTCACACTTGCACCGGCAGTTTGTATCCCATGGAGGTGTTCGCGATGGCCGGGCCGATGGGGTAGCTCAAAAGCTGGCCAATGCAGTTGTTCGAGTTGACAGCGTCGATGTACACACCGACCTGGACGTGGGGCTCTCGACAAATGCGGTCGCCGCCGCCGATATTTGTGGTCATTGGAGGCTACTTGCAAATGGAAGCAGATACCAAAGACGCAACTATGGGCGTACTATACTTGCAAACACCGTTTGCGGCCCGTATCCACGATTCGAACTGGGAAAGCGGTATAGAGTGGCAGCTTGTAGAGAGCATAATAACTGACATGAAGTCAGTGAGCCAACTCCAACGTTCAGTTCGAACTCCCGCTTCTTATTAGTAGTATCCAACTATTGAGATTATCGCATCCGGAGCATAAGCGCCAACAATCAATACTCGTGACTGCCGCATGGCCGCTACACCAGCTACATATACGATCGGGAACGAACGCGGAGGGGACTTTCCCCTAGAAACGTCAGTGCCAGAGGGCACAACCATCGCCGTTGTTTTCCCAAGCTATCTTGGCTCTATAGAGCAGGACCGTGTCGATCCGGATAGTGGATCTTTTGATACCTCGCTCTCTATGTACCAAGCGCCATGACCGTCGACAAGGACGCCCACGACGAAGACGCCATCAAATTGCCATTCACCAACTCACGTTGCCCCGACCAAGTCCCCCAACTCATAACGACCAACATGCTCGGAGCACGTATGCTCACCTGGACGACTGCAGCTGTTGGCCTTGTCTGCCTGGCCAATTCTTCTGTGGAGGCCTCCAGACGCGTACTCCGAGCCAATTGCCCAGACTACGACGGGTCAGAAACCTCCAAGCCGGTCTCCACGTCTCAAGCATCGACCTCTGGCTCCTACGATGAGGTCATCAAGGCATCCTCGGCATTTCCCGGGGGTTCAGCCTCGTCTGATGCATCGGCTTCTGACTCGGGAGAAGTGACAGTTCAATCGTTGACTACGTCTCCGTTCTCTTCAGCTGCTGAGTCAACGTCCTCTGACCCGGAAGAAGTCTCAGTTGAGACGCTGTCTCTCGCCTCGTCGGCGTCGGAGGAATCGGAAGCGTCGGAGCTCGATGAGACGACGGTGGACACTCCGGAACCAACAACCGGATCCCTCCCATCGGCTGCGTCGACGGCCTCTGGATCAGAAGAGGTCTCTGTTGGTGCGCTTTCTCTCGCGTCGTCGGCTTCAGACTCCAATGATGTGACGGTGGACACTCCGGACCCAACAACTGCGGCCCCAACGTCGACGTCCTGGGAAAGCGTTGTGACGCTGTACAGCGAGAAAAACTTTGGCGGGTCCTCCTTCGAGGTCACAATGTCGGAATACAATCGATGCTACGTGCTCGAATGCTTTGAGAACGACGAGATCTCAGCGACCTGGGATTCCGGCCTTCCAAGTGAGGAAGGCGATGATTTGGCGTTCTTCGCCAGCGCCGATTGCAACAGCAACGACTACTACAATTGGTTCGGGACATTTTACTTCTCGAATGTGTCTACTCTCTTGGATGACGATGCGCCGCCCATTAAAGCCATTGCGCTTTGGGTGTATCCCTACGACGACCCAGCAAACCCCGTCAGCACTTGCCCAGCTCGGCTGTAATAAGTGCGGATTTCCGCACTCAGAAGTGAGGGTTTTGGCAGTTAAACATACCTTTGCAAACACGCGCTTGAAGTTCCATCCATTGTTTATCTGTTTCTTTTGCCGACGTGTAGTCGGTCTCTAGTTGAAGTATGCGCAATCTGATGCATGGCATAGTCAGACTCTATCACCCAATCGCAACTGAGCATCAAGACACAACTACACGTCCGGAAAGAATTTCAAAACGGAGTCCATTCAATCGCGATCGTTTTTGTTGCCTTCGTCGCCCAAAGTACAAGGTCGCTACGTGAAACCTGACAAAAGACCCAGAGATGAACAGATCGATAGGCGCTCGACCCTTTCTCCAGTACCAGCAACTTGTAGACCATGGACGCGTCGACGACCATGTCGATGGCGGAGATTGGTAGCGTTGACGGCGCCAAAAAGGCAGAATAACTGGCCCTTGTTACCGGCACACGTGCGAAATCGCTCTTTTTGAGAAAGACTTCTCCACATCCTAGCTTAGCGGTTTTGGCTTCTCGCTGCGCTACCACAATGCACGCGAGACGCCATCGGAACTCTTCATCTGGATCTCGATCTGTGCTTCGTCAAACTGCAGCTTCGAAGAGATTTCAGCTGTGTGAGCCTCAAGTACTCGGATTTCTTTGAGTGGTCCGCTGACGCTTGGAATTTCTCGACTCGGCAGATTTGATCGCTGACTTTTCGGATGCTCCAGAACTTCGACACTGAAACACCATTGACACGCTCCATGCTTTGGACCAGTCAGTATACGATTCGATCAAGCTGCTAAGAAACACGCGTTTGAAAAACGATGAATCTCGAAAGTTGTCATGAACACATATTCTTCAAACTACATAGTACCATGTTCACTTGCACCGCAGTGAGGGCCAACGCACGTCAAGACGATTCGATTATGCAGATGGAGTTAAACAATAAAGCCCAACGACTGACGAGACAATGTGAAAAAGGGCTTGGGGCGCAAAAATTTCACTGAGAAGCTGAGATCTCCCGCACCAAGAACATTTTGACAGCGCTATGCATCAACGAAATAGGGCACTAGTGCGTTCTTTTATCCGAGGATGTCTGCAACGTGCAGTGCGCCTTCGACCATGTTTGAGACACTAAATAGCACTTGTTACGATCCTTCAATTGCTGCGGCGAGATCCACGAAGGACCAGCATTTGCAACAAAGCTCTGGTAGGAGAGTGGAATCCACGACAATGCACCATATTTCTTCATCAGCGTACCGCAGAAATGTGAACACGCGTTCGAATCTGATGAGTTGCTCCTAAGAAAAGCGACTTGATGAGCACTCTCAATTTGGGTGCAAGGGCAGCAAAATGTCAGACATGCGTTGATACCCATGGTGTCTGCAAATTGTTCCGTCGCGTGAGCTGCAGCAGCTCGAGAGATTTATTAGCATCACTCATGTTTACGCTGTTATCCCTGCTGGTTCAAAGAAGCAAGGCGGTCCCAGTTTGATGCACAATAGTGTGGGCTCGCATGCCGTCGATTCGCATGCTATCACATACTTTGCAAGCGCATCCAGCGATTGAGTGTATGATCATGCTGGCATGAGCTTCATTAAGGTTGAGACATCGCTCTCAACGACAGTGCATCATTTATGGGGTGATGTGTATATTTAGATACATTAGCCCTCGCTCATTCAAGTCGCTCCAACGTACCAGACATCGCCTTCAGGATGGCTATTCATGCGGTTCCTGTTGATCCGAGAGACGAAAGCTCCGCGGGAGATCTGCAACTGGAGCCACTCGTGCTGGATTCACTTCCAACTGAATCCAACTTCACCGCTGGTGGAGAAGAACCACCACCCAAAGCTGAAGCTCCAGTATCGCCACGCTCTTTGGTTCCGACCAGTATCAGCATTCCTGTGAAGGACGATGTCCTCTTGGGGCTGTGGAAAGAAGCCTTGCACGAACATCTTCAAGAGCAGACGCGTGCTGTGAAAGAGCGAATCAATGTAGCACAGACCGACTTTGACGAGTGCTCGGTCTATATTCGCGGCGACACAACTTGGCGCAAGCAGATCGCCAGCTACCACGACAAGCTCAACGACGCTCTCCAGCAGCAGCTGGGCCAGTTGACTCAGACGCTCAAGACCCACGGAGACGCACTCTCACAGCGATTGACCGAGAGTTTGGAGCAGCATGAGGCCAAAGCCACACAGGAAGTGAAGCGCGTGGGCGAGATCTACGAAGACAAGTTGCGACGCACACGCACGTCGCTCAAGAAAGAGATGGATCGGTTTGCTCGACTGGAGCACTGCCTGCGCAAGGAAGAAGCACACCAGGCCAAGTTGATGTACGAGCAGCTCGTACAGGAGCTCAAGGGTGAGCACGCAGCCAAGGAGGCAGCGCTGCATGCACTCTTGCGTGAGTGCAAGTCTTCCTACGTGGCCATGGAGCTGGCGCAGACCCAGCTTCTGGAGTCAATTCACCGCTTCCGTGCGGAGAATGCGCATCTCAAGCAGATCCTGAAAAGTTGCACCAGCGGAGGCAATGGCGGTAACAGTCCGTCTCGCAAGTCGTCTACTGTGAGCAGTGCGAGTGGATCTCCGTCGCGCAAGTCCACAGGCGCAGCGGCTGCAGCAGCGGCAGCAGCGAATGCGAATGTGTGGGGCGCCCAAGGTTCCACGGTCGCACTTGTTGTGACTGATGCCTACGTTCAAACCCTGAAACAATCTCTCAAGACCGCAACGGACCAAGTGGACGCGCTGAAGAAGCAGATCGACGAGGCCTCTCGTGATAATGAAGCGCTGACCAAGAAGTGCAGACTCTCGGATGAAGCAGTACACCGAACAACAGGTGAACTGGCCCAGGTCGCGCAGCTTCTGAGCGAATCGCACGCTGCGTTGCTGAAGAATCAGGCGGCGATCGTGAAATTGGAGCAGGAGAAAGCGCATTGGAAGAGCTGCTTTGACGAGTTGGAATTCCGAACAGGAAGCCATGAGAAGGAGTTGGAGAACGCCAGACGTCTGGCCGAGAGCACGAAAGAGTACTTGGTTTCCATGGAACACTGCGTTAAACGTCTGCAGTCTCTCCAAGTGCGAGCGCTTCGACTCCAAAGTGGGTTCACGTTGTGGCAGCAGAGCCAAGATACGTCCGAATTGCAGTTGAAGGAGCTGGTTGGTGCGTTTGTCCACACGCTTGATCCAGGGACTGACCCTGCGGCTGAAGTGGACCCAACATATCATGATACGGAGTGCAAACTGCGCTTTGAGTTCGAAGCAAAGTACAGCGAGCACCTGAATCTGCGCATCAGCCACGAGAGAACGCGCGTTCTCACTCGGATCGATATGTTGTGCGCTAAACAGGCCGCAGCCGAATCCTCTCCAGCCAAGCAGAACCGCCGGGCAAATCGCGCTGCTGCCAGATCCGCCTCAGCGGCCACTCCTCGGGACTTGGTGGTCTCCAGCAAGCGCATCTGCCATATCGTGAGAGACGCGTTTGACCACTTGGGCTTTATGGACTGGGCCAAGACCGATCTGGACGCCATGCACCTTCACATCGCAGATCTTCAGGTCAAATCGGTGCAACGGGAGCAGAGAATCAGTGAATTAGAGGCCGAGAAGACCGCGCAGGGCATGGCGCTGGCCAAAGCCGACCTGATGCAGCAGGAGAAGGATTTTCTGTTGGCTAAGCTCACGGAAAAGTACCGTCATTTAAGAGACGCATGGGAGACAAGTCCGGAATCGTCGGACCTGGCTCTGCATCTGGAGACCCAGCTGCTTCAAACTGAGCCGTTGACTGTGTACGGCCATCCGCACCCGCTGGAGTGGAAAAAGCTGCCTCGCGCTCGTCCTGTATCGGCCGCGTGCCTTTCCACTACTACAGGAATGCTTTCCAAGGCTGCATCGCCATGCAAAAGAGCAGTTTCCAGCGCGTCTTGCGGCTCCGGTGGTCGCGTCCAAGCGATACGAGCAGCCATGCCGTCAGCCGTGGTGCCTCAAGATCAACGGAGTAATTGCCAAGAGACGCTGAATGAGAACCAGCACGTGCGAAGTCTTCTCAAGTCCCAGTTCCTACAACAGATTACACAGCTGCCGCAGAACCAGCTCGAAGACGGGAGCCAAGTCGGGCCTGACGGGGTAAGCTGACCGTTTTGATCGGTGAATTTGCTGAGCTGAGATTATCTGGTGCCTGTGTAGATTCTCCAGCTGATGCAGCGACAGCGACGCCATCGCAAATAAAAAATCCGAATGATCATCGACTTCCAAACAGCCATTATAATTGTGTTGAGCGCCTCCTTCAAATGAAACCCTTCACAGAGAGCAGTGAAGGGCGACTTCGCGAGCAGGGGCGGTTGTACAGAACGGGTACAAACTTTTATCCATTGCAAGGAGCCCACAAAGTGATACACACAGTGCTACGCGACATCAGTGTAAGCCATTCACCAGAAAGAAAGTTCGGGGACAACCCATGATGCCAGTGTGGTTGGTTTGCCATGTACTGCATCTCCAGCTTCGTGGCTGTATTAATCACAACCTCTGATGCGTGTCGTAATTACTGCAACCCCAGTCTATTCCTCATTCCCAAGCTGCGTCACGCGAACGAGCTATGTAAACAAGAGGTCCATTGATCGACCCATTCACGACTTCGCTTCGTACGTCTCTTGTTGCATCCTCGACTCGAGCTCAATGTTTGGGTCGACTGCAGTTCCCCCGGCTCAGTTGTGATAGAATCGCCTTCCAGTCCAACAGTGTCACAATTGACGTCTAACAAAGCGATCCGGACGAGCAAGCAGCCACCATTTGAGACAGACGAGCTAACTCTCTTCTTCGGCGTCAAGATGGACGCGATCGCCCTGTTCACAGGCTTTGCAAACGTACACATTCTATCTGTAATCAGAGCGTTATTACATGGGCAATGCCAAGCGACAATAGACTGAGCCGAGGACACAGGGGCTAGTTAGTATGATTCAGATGCCGCCATTGAACAATGGAAGGATGGTCTCTGTCATGATTTTATTTGCTAGAGGATTGGTTGGTGAACCTTCTGCCTTATGTGCAGGCACTGACGCTGCCGTTGGTGGCGTCCTGCGAACTGACAGCGCCCCACAACATGATGGAGCCAGGGGAGATGCTGTAAAAGTTGTCCCACGCGTCCGTGGATCCGAACGGCACATGGTTCACCTTGGCTGTGCAAGCACTGTCCGCGTAAACGACGAAGGCGAAGAAATCTCCTGCCGTGAATTCGGCCGATTGGGTCACGCCGCTAAAGCAGTCGAGCACGTAGCAGCGGTTGACTTCGGTGATATTGAAGGAGAACGAATCTCCGGCCAGGTCGTGCTCGCTGTACAGAGTCACCGATGAGAGCGGCGCTGCCACTGCGGACGAGGCAGACTCAGAGCCAGTCTCCACGTCGTCCGAGCCGGAGGCCGATGCCACCATAACCGCTGATCCAGCGGACGAAGTGCCGTTGGTGGCGCTGGAAGCAGACGCTTGAGTCGTGGACGAAGCCGAGCCAGCGGTAGACGCGTTCGATGCCGAGCCAGAGGTAGACGCGGTCGATGTCGAGCCAGAGGCCGTCGTGTAGTCCGGGCAGTCAGCTCGTCCAGTCGCCTCCACGTGGGAATGGACCAAGCAAATCACGCTCAGAACGGCCGCGGCCATGCGGACAACGCGTAAGCTCAGCATAGTTGGCGTGCTTGAAGGAAGAGGTCGATTCGCAATTGGGGTGGATTCGGCGGTCAACGGGCGTCATTTGGGCGACCAACAAGAGATGGGGAACAGTGTGAAACACTCTCTATAACCAATCCTGGACTATCCATGTCGAGATGGGCGCGACAGTGACCAATCATGTCGCATTTCGATGTCAACTTCACCCGATTCAAAGCCTGCCGATGCTTGAAACCTCAGCTACGCCCTACACAGCTCCACGTATTCTGGCACGCGCTTGGCCTTCTGGCTCGCCGTTTTCTGGACCCCGCGGAACTTGTACCTGTCATCGGCGGCAGCCCTTGCCACCTTCCCAGTGCGTTGTCCTGTTGGTCCTGCGGCCCACTTTGTTGCCGCACGAGCAGACCCTCACATATGCAGGCTGCTCTTTGGAGCAGAGACAGCAGATCGTGCGGCTGGCGATCCTGCCCAGATCGGCTTCTGCGCAATCGCTGGCGTCGTGGCACAGGTTGCAGGGAAATGCTCGGCCACAGCACTGGAAGAGGAACCACCGGAACGAGTGCTTGTAGTGTCTGCATGCGCCCTTCCCAGGCAACGGCTGGATGATCACCAGGGGCTTTGTCTTGCTCGGTTTTGACGACTTGATTTGGTGCAGTCGCCGGGCTGCCTGCTCTCATGGGCGTCATTGGGACGGCAAAGCACGTAGACAACCGAGCATCTGTCAGTATCAACATAGGCGATGACGTTGCAGTGCGCGTGGGCGACTGCTGGTCGAAGTAGGACCGAATGCCGCGCACTGCAGCATTGGCACCACTGCTGGCTGAGCGGATCACTTAGCGAGAGTCCAACATCGAGCCTGAGCGGGCATGTATTTGGCAGACCAATCGCCGTGTGGTGAGAGTACCGGCATGGTCCAGAACTAATTCCTCCAGACGGATCTGGGCGTCGTGAGCTGCTGGTTGTGTCTCGAACATGGTCACGCGCTGCTGTGGTGGGATGATCAGCGGATCTCTCACATGATTCTGGAAGCTTCCACAGAAGTCACAGGCTCTGAAGTAGTGGCGGCCTCCAGCTTTGGCTTTTGATGATTGATTGTCGCCTCCATTGAACAAGGCGTCCATCCGGAGAGCGACCACGTAGCTAGTCGTGGCAGCAGTTGCGGTCTTCTGCTCGAGCTGCTTGTCATGCTAGTACTTGCAAGCGTCACGCACATGTTCTCCTTGCTTCTGCTGCGCGTTGTAGTAGTGCTGGAGGGCCAGTCATCGCTTGTCCACTGGGTCGCTGGTCTGCGTCACATGGGTCTGGATCTGGCCGTTCGAGCAGCTCATGGCAGATTGAATAAAGGTTTGGAGATCGCCCTCTCTTAATAAATGTTCCAGAAACCATCGCACTGGTCTGACTGAACACTCAGGGAACGCGCCTTGTAGATATCTGGTATCATATACCCATATGCAGAGTTTGAATACTGGTGCATCTTGGAGATCATCGCCGTAGCTGGTCTGGCGGTTGTGCGACAGCCATTCTTATTGATCGGCACGTCGCACGTCGGCTGATTGCAGAGTATATGTAAAGTGACTGATACGACGAAGCTGAGATTGAAGCTCGACATACCAAGCATCTGGTGGTTTGCCGGCCTCTTTTGACTTGGGACGCTTCGAGAAAAGGCAGAAATACATGCCAAACGTGCCCTTCTCTGGTGAATCACAAGACTTTGGCACCCGTCAGCGACGGAATCCCCCTCAACGCCAGCCAGCCATGGAGACACCAATTGTCATACACTCGATGATAGTGCAGAGCTGTTGCTAATATTTGAAATGCACTATCGTTATACCATAAACGATCGGACAGCACTTGCAAATCACTTCTATATCCAATCGATTCATAGGTAATCTAACTTCCCCTTTGGTCTAAATGATTCTCAGTCGCTGCTGGCATCAATCAGGAATCTCCCCAAAGGGACTGGAGTCTGTCCACTAATTGCACAGCCGTTGGTCGCTTCGTGGGATCCACCAGCAGACACTCTTCCATGAGAGAAGCAACCGCAGGAGGGCAATGTGGTGAAAGCCCCGGCTTGAGTTTACCTGTGATTACCAGAGTCAAAACCTGGAACGCACACAACTGATCGCCATCACTTGCGTGTCCACTAGCAAACGGGATTTCCCCCGTATCCAGCTCAGATAGCAGGATGCCGAATGAGTATATATCGGATTGCTCCGTGTACCGATTGCCCTCGAGCACTTCTGGGGCCGCCCAATACGGAGTACCGATACCCGCGGTCATGGTCTCCTGCACACGATCACGACTCACTCCGAAATCGATGAGTTTTGGTTGGAGCTCGAGGGTGAGTAGAATATTCTTTGCTTTGATGTCTCGATGAATCAGCGGAGCCGGACGACGCGCGTGCAGATAGGAAATGGCACTGGCGATTCCCGCTGCGATGGGGTACTTGTGCGTGGCCCACGTCAGACTTTGCTTATTTCGCTCTGCAAATGTCTGCAGATCACCCGTCTCGAGGAATTCAATAACCATACAGATGTTCTCCAGCTTTGTCCAGGCCACACCAATGAAGCGGATGATGTTTGGGTGGTCGAAGGACGCTGTGAGCTTGATTTCTTCGACAAACCCTTGTACTGCATGGAGCTGCTGCTTGGAAGACAGGAGTTTCTTGATCGCCACTGGGACTTGGAGTCGTTTGCCCATCCAGATTTCGCCAAAGCCGCCACTAGCCAGGATACGAGTGAACTGGAGTTCGTCCATTGGAATTTGGCAGTGCACGAGCACCGAATCTTCCTGCAATAAGTGGACAATGTCGCTAGCCAATATACGCTCGCTGTGTGTCGCGCTCGACGCATCGCTCTTCGTCCGATCATCCGTTCGTGTCACGATGTTGCCGGTGTTTAAACCAGCGTCATGGAAATTATCACCTGACCTACCGCCATTACGAATAGGTGAAAGCACTAGCAATCCTTGAGCTTGATACAATGTCCCCGATAATGCTCGACGCTTCTTTCGCCGCCACCAGAATACCACAATCGCCAGTGCAACCACGACTACGACCAGGAGAATGAGAATGTACCACCACTTGAATGTGAACGACGAGGGACTTGAGCTGCCGACTTCTCTTATCAACGAGTCTGTAACGAACGCACCAGCTTCGGGAGGGCAGAAATCACTGCTTGTTGAATCATTGCTTGATATCGATTGGCAGGGAACGACAAATGACACTTCGGATGGACAAATGTCATCCGTGGGTGCGATGCTGGGCTTTTCAACAATGGTGTAGACCTTGGTGCTGTCCGAGTCCTCGTATTTGAACACTCGAAAGGTTGAATCCGTTTCGATGTTGCCTTCTTGGGCCCAAATTGGACTTCGGGTCGCCACGCTTGCGTTGTCGTACACCGCACACCGCGTCTGGCTGCTTATATCGGAGGCCTTGCAAGAAGACTGTGCGAAGTTGAGGAACTTGTCGATACAGGCCACGATGGAGCAGTTGCCTGCGTACTTAATATCGTTTTCACCCAGGAAAATGTCCTCCATGGTCTTGCCACAGATGACCTGCACCTGGACAAACGAACTCCCATCGTCCGTAAGCAGAGCACCAGAGTCCCACAGTAAGGCACGCTGTAGCGCTACTGGCAAATTCCCGAACGTGTTGTCTCCCAATCGTGATGTCACGGAGACTGGCAGTGCTGGCAGATCACTGTAGGCTTCCATGGTCGCGTTCTCTCGATGTAGCTGGTCCAACTGCGCTGGCACATCGACTCCCACAGCTTGGACGCTCGAGCCTGCGAAAAGGACTGCAGCTGCCAGGACTGAGTGCAGTCGTCGCATGCTCTTCAAAACTGCCGTGGCCTTGGTCTACAGCGCTTGATGTCCGTGTAGTGAGTTACACCAAGAAATCAACCAAACAGTACAGACAATGAGCATGCGCTCACTTCTCTATTCTGTGGTTAATCTGGAAGTGGGGTGAAAGGTCACTGCGCGCCTTCCAAAAGGTCGCACCAAAGGGTCACCTTAAATGCAACCGCTCAAACTAGCCCTTTAAACGAGCACCTCCTGTAGAACCTACTACACTGCCCCCTAAAGGCTAGTTACCTCAGCTGAAGCATCTTCCGAATGAATGCATCATCCCGCGTTCCCATGACATACTTGGTTACTTGAACTCCCATATCCTTCATCATAGATAAGTGGCTCCCATGAGTTCTCAATATCTTCAAGGCCCTGCCATTTCACCATTATCTCATACGATCGATTCTTGGCTCCCACAAGACGGTAATCTATAAAATCTTCGATCACCAGTATTATTCCCTGCGAAGCAATATGCTATCGTATTTCTTGAGATACGTCCACGCTCGCGTCAGAATAAAACTTCAATCTAGATGCATGCACATCACGCTCATCACCATTGAGCAAATGGCGAATTCTAAATGAATGCAACTGCGCTGAAGTCACTTGGAAAGGTCCAATCCACCATACATGAAGTTTGCCTATCCCTGGATGCTTGCCTTTCAACAATCTCGACCATAGTACGTAATCGCCAGGCTCAAAGTTTACAATTTGCTCCCCTCGAGCTTGACGTTGATTGAGTAGCTTCTGTTTCTCACGCTGATCCTTAATGTCCTTATGCATAAGCACCAAACTTGACCTTAGCTTCTCCACACTCTTCACAACTCTCGGTGAACTGATATCCAACGTACAAAATCCATTGTTGAGAGCTATTTCATTCAAGACTGAGTGTGCTGGTAGTCCAGTAAACGCCTCAATAGGAGCCTTATTCCTCAACGAGCTGACTGGTGTATGATCAAGATTGGCTTGCACCAAAGGTACAATTGTAGGCCAATCTTTCACATCC
>JAADVF010000431.1:0-24309 GCA_023334555.1 Elongisporangium undulatum
ACAAGGTTCGTTGGTACGGCCGAGACAACAAAGACTCATGGGAACCAGAGTCCAACTTAGCGCAAGCTGCTGGTCTTATCCGCCAGTTTCAGGAATCGCGCACGCGCACTCGTTCGCAGAATCCAATTTCTTCGTAACTTCAATCGCGTGAGCTCTTTTCGGTGGAGAGACTATCATAGAGAAACCTACGACGGACCTAGATCGGGTCTGCGATAGGAAGCGATCCCAGCTCGTTGCGTTTCAGCTGATGACCGCCAACACTGCTGCATGTCTTTTGCATATCATTGCGTATCCAGTGTCATGAGTCTAGGATAGCTAGCTTAGTTTATTCTCTCCAGCAATAACTTCTCAAAGTTGCGCGCTTCAACTCAAGTCAAGGCCTTCGGACTTCAACCTCAGCGCCATCTTTGAGTTTCGCCCCATGTATAACGTGACAGTTAATTAACTATTGAAGCGTTAACGGCGGATCGGCTCCTGCAAAGTTCAAGCCCCTGATTTTTTTCTTCCAATTATGAGCCCGAAGGAGAAAGTTGTGGAATGAGATTTATTCATTTAGTGCTTAAGATGGATAATCTACAGAGTCACGCTGTATTTCTGGTTTGTGCTTGTCTATGCAGCAAACCAGTCCTATGTTGATGCTTAGACTTCAACTTTACGCTCAAGAAGATTCTATAGAAAGAACTAGACCAATCTGGCTTGTTCTAGAAACTGTTTCAATTTTGTACTAGTACTAGCATTAATGTTTGTATTATAATATGCTATAAATACAATACAATACGCTGATTAATATTAGTACTAGTACTATGAATACATGTCGAGACCCTTATATTTGTATTAGTATTATGTGATACAGGGATAGGCACTTGCTATGAAACCCTGACGCCGTGTTATCCTGCAATAATCATCTTTCATTTTGGAACATTATATCTACATTCATCGGTCGGTTGTCGACCATGGGAAGGCTTCTCTCTCAGATGCGTAATGACCGGTGAGTTCAACGGGGTTGGAGCTCGTCGTGCTCGCGAAGCTGGTGGTGCTGTTCGAGCAAAACGAGGAAGTCCACTCAAAATCGGACTCGAACTCGCCCGTGACGGAGAGCAAGCCGCCGTCAGAAACAGTTGGCGAGAGCGTGGCCTCCAGATCCACGACATTCGTGTCGGCGATGAGCTTGTCGATGCTCGCGTTCTCATAGAGCGCAATGGACTCGGCGCTGGTCTCACCGGCCTTGGCGAGGCAGAGCTGGCAGAACGTCATGTCGTGTTGCACGAGATTGTTGGATCTGGAAGAAATGAAGCTCAGCCGCCGGGTCTCGCGGCAGGTCGAGCACACCTGGCGTCGACACATGTGGCAGGCCTTCTTGAGCTGCGGGGCGTGGTCCATTGTCCTCCGGCACACGACGCACCAGTGGGTCTTCTCTTCGCTAATGGGCGCCGCGTGCTCCGACGTCTTGAGCAGCCACATGAGCTTCTTGAGTTCGGCGCAGTCGACTAGCCGAGAGACCGACACGAGCGACGAGGCCATGATGCTGGACGCGTACGCTTGGTTCATATTGCCCAGCAGGTCCACGTGGCTGGACCCGAAGACATTCACGGTTTCGTCGTCGCCCTGGGAGTACAAGAAGCAGTGCGAGGATTTGGCTCGTACGAGATCGAACTCCGTGAGCTCCCGGACGCCTGGCACGTCCACCGAGTGGTGCACGTGGTAGCCCACGCGCTCGCCCGAGTCGGTCGTGATCACGCCCGTGGCCTCTAGATACACACAGTCGCGGAAGCGCACGAGCAAGCGAGCGAATGACCGAGGGCCTTTCACAGCCCACTTAAGCACCAGGCTCTTAAACGGATCGTCTCGCGTGGGTCGACCAAGCTTGGCCAGCACGGCGCAGTCCACGATATGGTCGTGGATGTAGGACGTTCGGATGCGCATCGAGTCGAACGAGTCGCTCATGACGCCGTACATGACGCTGTCCAGTCGACCGGAGACGCTGCCAACTGTGAACAGACCAGGCACCGTGGACGCGTGGATGGTAAGTGGACCGAGCATGGAGCTCTCCATGGCTGCGCGGCGCTGCCGATAGACCTTGACGTTCTTGTTCTGCTTGAGCTTCTTCCAGAGCCGCTTATCCACATGGCCCTTGTCGCTCTCGTAGAACTCCTGGCGCTGCTTGAGCGTGTCTTCGACCACCACGCGAGCCAGTTGAGACAGCGCATTACTGTCTTCAGTTGACAGGTCGACCCGCGGGAATGTGTCCTTTGGCAGAGGGAATGTCGGCATCATGGATCGATCACCTCGTGGCGCTTGGGAGGGCTTTTGAGGAGACGGGATCGCTGCCGATTGCGTAATGAGCACTCGTCCAACGTCCGATAACGTTCGTCGCTGCTGGCTGCAAAGAGCCGCCGCAACGGTGTGGAACGGCCCGACTTAAATCGGTGCTGAACCCAAGTGAGATGATCCGAAGGGTGAAAAAAAGGAAGATGGGCCACCACAACTCCATTTTTTCTCAAAGTCGGTAGCCAATATCCTAAAGCAGTTCATTAAACGCAATAACCCATATAAACTAGATGCATTTTAGCTCCATATACTGATATTGGGTATCTTCTCGTGGTTTTTTTGGGATGTGATTTAGAAGATTTGCGCATTTCGGAAGTTGTCTAAGCTTCGATCTTGGGCCAAAGGGCCAGCCGGCTTTCCCGATCCGAGCGCCAAAGCTGGCGAGAGGCTTCTGGCGATGTGATCGGAGTATAAGATCAAGTGTGTGGCAGCTTCGTCCAGCCACAGCTCTGGCGCTGGCTCTGGGCCCACAACAGCGTCGTCGTCAACACGTTGAAGCAGCCGCGAGTCGCTTTGTATCGATGGCTGCGCAGACGAAACAGAACACGGACTGAGTGTGCGTGGGTTCAGTTGGCGTCCGTGCCCCATCACATGCGCCTGGCAATGGAGCAGCTGTATGGATGTGGGAGGAAGAGCGGCTCATCTTCTCCATTTCCTCCATTTGACACGCAAACGCACTCGGAAGTGGAATTTCCAAGTCGCATTGGAGCACTGGACTGAAGCGAGACAGTGGCCAACGGGCCAGAGAACTCAGTCGCACGCGCGTGCTTGGTTTGTGTTGGGTGAGACGCAGGCAAGTAAATTTCTCTCTTAGTGTCCGATCGTATCCAACTATTAACCGATGCATTGGCAGGAGCTCTCCAGCTCCAAGCAGCTACATGAGCCTGGGCTGACTGGACTGGACTGGACTGTCTGAACAGGATGGAAGTAGGCTACAAGTCAGTTCTAAAGTATATTAACGCTACGTCAGACACTTCATTCATCGCGACTCACTCGCTGTTGCTACTATAGCCCCGTATTCCTCCTGCTGGAGGCGCCACTCGTGGTGTCGGACTCGCTACGTTCCTGCATGTCGTTGTTGATAAGATGGATGCCGGACATGTGGTCCACGATGTCACCGACGTTCGTGGACGGGTAGTCCGTGCTTGCGTCCGGCATGATCTCCTGCGAGTCCAGCATGTCGGTGTTCACAAAGTGCTTGTCGTGGTTCACGTTCTCGTACATGGCCACGCCCGAGGCGCTCGTCTGGGCCGCCATAATAACGCACGACTTGCAGAACGTCACGTTGTGGTACACCACATTGCCGGACCGGCAGGAGATGAAGCTCAGGCGCTTGGCCTCGCTGCAGTTGCTGCACACGCGGCCGGAGCACGAGCGGCAGTTCTTCTTGCTGTTTAGCGAGAACGACATGGACTTCTTGCACTCGGTGCAGCGCTCGTCCAGGTCCTTCGCATCGCCCATGGGCGCCACCTGGGCCGACGTCTTGATCAGCCACGTGAGCTTGCGCATGTCCGCGCAGTAGGTCAGATCGCAGACCGAGAGCAGCGTGGTCGCCAGGACGCTCTCAGCGTAGGACGAGCTGAGCTTGCCCAACGGGTCCACGGAGCTCGTGACAAACACCTCGATCGTGTTCTTCTTGGACTGGCGGAACAGCGCGCAGTTGGCCGAATGCGCACGCACGATGCCCAGATCTGTGAGCTCTCGCACGCCCGTGACTTCAACGGACTTGTGGATCTGGTAGCCGATCCGCTCGCCCGCGGTGGTGGTCATGACGCCGGTATGCTCCAGATACACAACGTCACGTGGTCGCACGAAGGGCTTAGCGAGGCCGGACGAGTCCTTGGCGATCCACTTGAGCTGCAGCGACCGGAACGGATCCTCCAGCGACGGTTTGGTGACCTCCGCCAGCACGAGGCAGTCCACGTACTGGTCGTTTACGTACGTGGCCTTGATGCGCATGGCGTTGGCCGAGTTGGCCGAGATGCCGTACATGACGTCGTCCAGCAGGCCGGGCATGGAGCCGACCATGAGCATTGCCGGCAGCCTGGAGCCACCGATACTGCCGGTTGTCTCGGACGCGCACGAGGCGCTGTCGCCCGTGGCCTGTTTGTACACCGAGACGTCCTTATGCTGCTTGAGCTTCTTCCAGACCTGTCTATCCACCACGCCCTTGTGCTTCTCCACGAACTCCTGGCGCAGCAGCAGCCCTTCCTGCAACGCGTCCTGCACCTGCGCCGTGAACGCGATGCGGTCTTTGACCGTCACCAGCACGTCCGGAAATGTGCCGGCCGGGAGCGGGAATTTCATTGGGACGCGAAGGCTGACGGTGGGATGTAGTGTAGTGAGTGGAGTATCGAGCGAGGAAGGAGACTGAGCGTCGCATAGATCCCCCACCGAGCTGTTTGTCCCATCGCGCCCGCCCAAACGCGAGGAATTCGGAACGAGATGCGCCAACGGACCGTTTTGTACCACGAACCAGGACAATCGGTTCAGCAGGGAACTGGAACCAAGGCACACGCAACCGAAAGTCCCAGGCAGGGCGGGTGTACGCAGGGGCCAGCAAGTAGCAACAGCAGCAGTAACTGACTTAGGGGAAGGAGGGCGGAAGAAGGGCGGCAGAGGCGAGCGAACATGAGCGGGCTTGCTCCAAGTCTCTGCCGCCCTTCGACGACAATGTCCATTTGTGACTCGGTGTAATTCCGACCTATAATACGACAACCCCGCCACCCAACTCAGTGAACGGTCACCACTCGTTAAACGTGGATGCTTCCACCAGCGGAAGCACACGAGTGAGTCTTCATGGCGGAACCCTGGGCCCCGAAGCAACCGTAGACCAAATTGCTTACGCCCGCCAGTCTGATTATTGTGGGGATCCTGGGATTGCCGTGCGTGCAGAGCCGCGGATGGGCTCAACCCACAGCGAGAGAGAGAGAGGGGCTGTAATGAGTGCATGATCGGGTGGGAGTCCGCACTTCACCAAAATGCAACCGCACGAGTAACAGTTCAGCAGCGTGAAGCCTGACGCCATTCATTCGCTGGAAGAAAGCCTGCATTAATTTGACCAATGCGACGGTATAATCACGTAAATTACAAATATACCCAGCATTATAAGCCAAAATACAATAACATACACCTTATGCTTACTCAATCAGGGGCAACTGTAAACTGAAAGAAATATATTTCGACTAAATAACATTAACAAATTCCGTGGTGGGTATTTTGGGTGACGGGGTACTTCGGTCATCAAGCTGCTGCTGCTTGGTGGTCAGCGTCAGTGCATATATGGCGGATATGAGGCCTTGGTGAGCATGTAGTCCCTCATGTGGCTGTTGGCTCGGCCTCGGAGCAGCTTGTCCACGCTATCGGTGGAGTCCTGAGAGCTGGCCGAAGAGAGCGAGCACCGATCAAAGTCCTCCGTGACCGAGAGCAGCCCGCCGTCGGAGACCGTGGGCGACATGGTGGCCGCCAGGTCCACGATGTTGGTGTCCGCAAAGTGCTTGTCGTAGTGCGAGTTCTCGTACCGGGCGATGGCGGCCGCGTTGGTCTCCGTGGCTGCCACGATGCAGAGCTTGCAGAGCACGAGGTCGTGCTGCACGACCTTGTCGGATCGGCACGAGATGAAGCTCAGACGCTTGTTCTCGCGGCAGTGCGCGCAGACGGACTCGAGGCAGCTCTGGCAGGACTTGCGGCCGTGCAGCGAGCGGTCCACAACCTTCTTGCAGACCACGCAGCCTCGGGACTGCTCCTCGCACAGCGGCAGCGCATGGGCCGACGTCTTGAGCAGCCACGTGAGCTTCTTCATCTCGGCACAATGGACCAGGCTGGACACCGAAGCCAGCGACACAGCGAAGGCACTGGCTGCGTACGACGCCTTGAGCTTACCCAGCGGGTTCACTGTGCTTGTGGCGAAGACTTCGACCGTGTGCTCATCCTGCTGTCGGTACAAGCAGCAGTGCGACGTCTGGCCTCGCACGATGTTCAGCTCTCGGAGCTCACGAATGCCTGGCACCTGCACTGAGTGGAGCAGTTGGTAGCCGATGCGCTCGCCCAGGGCCGTGACCAAAATCCCCGTGGACTCGAGATACACGCAGTCGCGAGCGCGGACGAAGTGTCGGACCAGGGCAGAGGGGGCCTTGACCGCCCACTTGAGCTGCAGCGATCGGAACGGATCGTCCCGTGATGGGCCGAGGATCGTGGCCAACACTGAGCAGTCCACGATTTGGTCGCCAACATAGGACGACTTGATGCGCATCGCGTCGAACGACGTGCTCGAGAGGCCGTACATGATATCGTCCAGCTGTGCGACGATGCTGCCGACTGTCATGAGCGCACGTGGCGCTGACGAACTCGTTCGTGCGCGGGGGAGCGATGACTTGCAGCCTCCGCGACGCTGCTTGTAGACCGTGACGTTGGCCTGGTGCTTGAGCTTCTTCCACTGGCGTCGGTCCACACGGCCGTGGCTGGATTCGTAGAGCTCCTGCCGCTGCTGGAGCGCGTCGTGCACGATCACAGTCGCGAGCTCTGCGAGCTCCTGACGTTCGTCAGTGTCTAGACTGACGCGCGGGAAGACGTCAGGGGGCAATGGGAAGCGCATTGTGGGATGTTGGCAGCGTCTTGAGACGCCGAGACGGGCTTTCAGTGCATACAACAACAGCCGGCTGTGCTCACTGCAGGCCAAATTGACGAGTAGTAAGGCCAAACTCCCGCCAGACGCTCGCAGGGAGGGAGAAGAGACAGCTGGGCCGATCTTGATTGCTGCGCTGGGCTCACGTGCCTCTGGGTTGACCGTCCCGTAGAGAGCAGGCGTGAATAATCACCCATACTAGGATGGGCTGGCGGCGGTTGCGTCGTCACTGGGTCCAGTGACTGCACTGGCCACTCGCAAACAGGCAGGTAGGCGCCTGCGGATCGCACGGCTCGTGGCGTTGGATGGGCGAAGCAATCACGGGCGCGCTGAACTGTCTGGAGCCTGTCTCGCTCAAGAATCCAGACGCTCGTCACTCGTGCGGTACTAAACGGCCTCAAGGTCTGGCAAGGCAGGGCGCAATCATGGGCGTCGCCAGACTCAGCTGGTTGCAGCCCCAGCCAGCTGAGCCTGGCGCATCCCAGCAGAGCCCCCTCCCCAGCATCTTGCGTGCGCAAGTTCACGTGATCTTTGTTTTCAGGAAGCATGCGGTTCGTCTGTTGCAGCTGATTAACGACAACATGGAAAGTATACACCGCGTCCTTTTGGTCCGTGGTTGAAGCTGCAGCTGCAGTGCTTGAAGCTCCATCGAAGAGCAATCACTGCGATGCTCCACCGAGAGACGCCAGTTCTTCGACGCTTTGTTGTCGAGCTAGCCCAGCGCGTTCTGGTCGCTGCTGTATTGTTCCGTGGGCCCCATCGAGCTAAAGCGTTGTCGTGTCAGATCTCAGACGCACATCTCCCTCAGTGCTCCTATTCGGTCCCGTCCTCTCTTAAGCCTTCGACGCTTGCCTTGTCCTATGACAACACACTTGGATCAGTGAAACTGAGACGTACTTAAGTCAAAACGGCATTGTTTTCAGTGGGTTATAGGCTGATGCAAGGCGCTTATTCCTCGATGCTCTTGTTGCGCATGGTGGCAACGTCAAAGCCGGGCATGTTGAAGGACGTGGCCAGCTTGTTGACGTCGCGACGCAGCTGCTTGACGCCCTCGTGGACCTCGGCGGCCTTGACAAAGTCCACCAGCTTCTTGCCGCTCGTGGCCTGGATCTCAATGCAGAGCTGCACGGCGCGGTCGAGGAACTCGGCGACCGTGACAAAGTCGCTTTCCTTGAAGCCACGGCTCGTCAGGGCCGGCGTGCCGACGCGCACACCGCCAGGGGTGAGGGCCGAGCGGTCACCCAGCACGGCGTTCTTGTTGAGCGTGATGCAGACCAGGTCGCACATCTTCTCGAGCTTGGAGCCCGTGACGCCGACCGGGCGCAGGTCCCAGAGCATCAGGTGGTTCTCAGTGCCGCCCGTGCACATCTTGTAGCCCTTGGAGATGAGCGTCTCGGCGAGGATCTTGGCGTTGGCCTTGACCTGGCGCGCGTACTGCTTGAACTCGTCGGACATGCACTCCTTGAGCTGGGCCGCGATACCGGCGATCTGGTGCTCGTGGGGGCCGCCCTGGAGCGCCGGGAACACGGCGTTGTTCACGCGGTTCTCGAAACCGCGCTCGTCGCGGCGGAAGAAGATCATGCCAGCACGGGGACCACGCAGGGACTTGTGGGTCGTCGTGGTGACGATGTCGCAGTACTCGAAGGGCGAGTTGTGCTCGCCCGTGACCACCAGGCCCGAGTAGTGGGCCATGTCGCACATGAGCAGCGCGCCGTTGTCGTCGGCGATCTTGCGGAAGCGGGCGTAGTCCCAGTCGCGCGGGTAGGCCGAGCCACCGCAGACGATCATGGCCGGCTTGAATAGGGCGGCCTGGTCGGCGAGCGCATCGAAGTCAATCAATCCGGTCTCGGCGTGCACGCGGTAGGGCAGGGATTCGAAGTACACCGAGGTGGCGGACACGGCCTTGCGCGTGTTCTCAGCCTTGGAGTACGTGTAGAAGCCGTGCGTGAGGTGACCGCCACTGGGCAGGTCCAGGCCCATGATACGGTCGTGCGGGCGCAGCAGCGCCGTGTACACGGCGAAGTTGGCAGGCGAGCCCGAGTAGGGCTGCACGTTCACGCCCCACTTGTCGGCGTCCAGGCCGTAGGCCTTGAGCGCGCGCTGCTGGCACAGGATCTCGATCTTGTCGATGACCTCGTTGCCGCCGTAGTAGCGTGCGTTCGGCAGGCCCTCGGCGTACTTGTTGGTGAGGCACGAGCCCAGGCAGTCCATGACGGCGCGCGACGTGAAGTTCTCCGAGGCGATGAGCTCCAGGCACTTCCACTGGCGGTTCTTCTCATCCTCGATCAGGTTGAAGATCTCGGGGTCCTGCTCTTCGAGCGACGCGTTCTGGTTCTACAGACACAGAGCGACGTGAGCCATGGAGGCTCCAGCCAGCCTTGGGGCCTGGAGGCTGCAACGTACCAGCGGCATCTTGTGTGGGGAGGGGAGGGCGACTTGGGGGCGAGGCTTGAAATTCCAAACTAAATGAGCGGCTGGTGGGCTCAGGAGATCCGCTCCGTCGGTGGTTACCGGATTTCAGTAGTTTCGCCAGAGCCACCAAAGGGTTGACGTGTTGCCTGAAGCGCATCGAATACGTCTCACGTATTCGTTCATAGAGGTCGTTTAGACATAGTATAGCATTCGAACACGTGGTAAGGGTAGATGAATGCTTTACAAGGGTATTCATTTTCGTGGGATTTGCACAATCGCTGTGACGCGCTGATCGCCAGTCACGTTGGGGTACGACACCTCTACTTTCTTATATGGCACGTTCCCCAAAAATGGCGGCAAGTTCTCGTGGCGAATGGGGCAATTCGCATGTTGAAAACGTCGCAAATGTCGGAAATGCGATTTTGTTGCTGGACTCGAATAGAGCGCCGTGGGTCATGTGGATCATTTTCCCCCTGTTCAAGAGAAAGAAATGACGACGAACGAGACATTGCTGCCGCCGGCTGCGCTGGCCATTCTGCCCAACATCCTGGTTCGTTAGGCGCATGAATATGCTATAGAGATGTTGTTGATGGACTTTGACCGCTTGCTGTGCAGTCGGCGATTGGCCAGACGCCCATGGTGCGCATCAACACCATTGGCAAGAAGGCGCATCTGGAGTGCGAGCTGCTGGCCAAGTGCGAGTTCTTCAACGCCGGAGGATCGGTGCGTTGTTCTATACGCGTGTGCTGGCAGCATGGCCGCTTGTTCTTCGTGCTGACTGTGGGCCGCAGGTGAAAGATCGTATTGCCAAGCGCATGGTTGAAGACGCGGAAAAGTCTGGCCGCATTCGACCCGGCGACACGCTCATTGAGCCGACGTCCGGCAACACAGGTGCGTACAAAAGCCAGGCATGACCAATAGAAAGCAGGTCTAACGGCCATGCTTCAATGGTCAGGCATCGGTCTTGCGCTTGCGGCTGCGATCAAGGGCTACCGCTGCATCATCACGCTTCCCGGTAAGATCTGCTGTCTTTGGCAGCACTGCTGCTGCTAGCCATCGCCTCGCACTGACTGATTGGTACTACGCTCAGAGAAAATGAGCCTGGAGAAGGTCAACATCCTCAAGGCGCTCGGCGCCGAGATCATCCGCACGCCCACGGAGGCTGCGTGGGACTCGCCCGAGAGCCACATCGGCATCGCGCGGCGTCTGCAGCTGGAGCTCCCGAACGCGCACATTCTGGACCAGTATGCTAACCCGTCTAACCCGTTGGCTCACTACGACGGCACTGCGGAAGAGATCCTGGACCAATGCGACGGCAAGATCGACATGATCGTCATGGGGTGAGCACTCTCAGCTATCGTAGTGCATGGAGGGATTCAGTGCTAATCCCGTGTGTATGTGAATAGCGTTGGTACGGGTGGCACTATCACGGGTATCGCACGCAAGATCAAAGAGCGCTGCCCGAACGTCATTGTTGTCGGCGTGGACCCGGAAGGCTCGATCCTGGCCCAGCCGGAGAACCTGAACGACAAGAACCGTCTGCAGTCGTACAAGGTCGAAGGCATCGGCTACGATTTCATCCCGGACGTGCTGGACCGTTCGCTGGTGGACCGTTGGGAGAAGACCAACGACCAGGAGTCGTTCATCATGGCCCGGCGTCTGATTCGTGAAGAGGGCCTGCTCTGCGGAGGCTCGTGCGGATCGGCCATGGCTGCCGCCGTTCGCGCCGCCTCGACGCTCAAGCAGGGTCAGCGTTGCGTCGTGTTGCTGCCGGACTCCACGCGCAACTACATGACCAAGTTCCTGAGCGACCAGTGGATGTTTGCGAACCAGTACGTGGAGAACACGGTGCACACGAGCGAAAACTACGTGACGTTCCGTAAGGATCTGTCGCCCTGGTGGGCGACCAAGACGGTCTCGGCACTTGGGCTCTTGCCGCCATCCACGGTCTCGCCCTCCATGACGTGCGACAAGGCCATCGAACTCATGGAGAAGCACGGCTTCGACCAGCTGCCCGTGGTCAAGGACGACGGTGTGCCCTGCGGCGTGGTGACCATCGGCAACCTGCTGTCCCGGATCGCGCTAGGCCGCGCACACCGATCCGGCCCCGTGAGCGCAGTGATGTTCTCGAACTTCACGCGCGTGACCAACGATAGCTCGCTGGCCAACCTGGCTCAGATCTTCGACAAGGACTACTTTGCGCTGGTCACGGCGCCTCGCGCTGCGCACGACACGGTCGTGGGCCTGGTCACGCGCATCGATCTGCTCAACTTCATCACGGTGTCGGCGCCGGAGTAATCAGATTCGGGTACAGTGTACCATGTCCTGCATGAGCCTGAAATTCAACACGTGTTCTGGATGTGTAATGCTAGAATCGCACCTTGTTTTGTGAAAATAGCTGTTCGCATCAACATTTAAACCCGGGGGCATTATTAGATAGCCATGGTCGAGCCGAGACGCGTGCTCGTGATGCTGGGCGTGCTGCTGCTGGTGGGCAAGGGCGCGCAAGGCGTGCGCAATCTGCTGGCGCGGCTGCTGCTGCGCGGCGAACCCAAGACCGTGGAGGCAGCAGCCGCGCCGGCCTGGCGGCTTTTTAGCACTCTGCTCAAGGATCTGAGCGACAAGAAGGTCAGCAAGGTGCTGCTGGCCGCTGACTACTGCGTCGTGCACGCTAAGGACAGCGTTGAGACCTACAAGTGCGTCATAGAGGTGTTGTAGCTGCGCATTTGTGTGGATTATTGACGTTGTAGTTGCTGTGATAGCGTCTTGGTGCCGCCGCGAACGGAGAACACTTACATCCTGAATACGCTCGTGCGTGCCGGCGTGGAGTTCGGCTCGCTGCGGCCGCCGGCGTCCAAGAGGCTGTTCCCACTGTTGATGACGCTCATTCCATTCATGTGAGTCCTTTGCGTTTGAATGACTTGGTGTGTGGCCGTTAGTTGACGCTCTGGCGTTCATGTACAGCTACTTGGGCCTGACGTATCGCATGCTGCGCAAGATGTTCGGCGCCGGAGAAGCCGGCGTGGGCAAGGACGGCAACAAGAAGAAGGGTCTTCTGCGTCGGTCCTCTCGCGACAAGACCATCACCTTCGATGAAGTCGCTGGAATCGATGCCGCCCGTCGGGAACTCGGTGCGTGACGCCTGGAATGCTCTGTGGCAGAGAGAGCGAGGACTCTGACATGCTTATGTATCGTCGTTCACAGAGGAAGTGGTGGACTTCTTGCGCAATCCAGCGCGCTACGAAGCAATCGGAGCCAAGGTTCCCAAGGGAGTGCTGCTGTGCGGGCCCTCGGGCACGGGCAAGACGCTCCTGGCGCGGGCTGTTGCGTCGGAAGCAGGTGCGTCGACACACGCTCACGCTTGTCTATGAAGGTTCTGTTGGCTGATTGGCCATTATCCCTGTTCTCTGCAGGCGTGGCGTTCCTGTTTTGCTCTGCGTCGGATTTCGTGGAGATGCTGGTCGGCCGAGGAGCTGCGCGCGTCCGCGATCTCTTCACGCAGGCGTCGCAGTATCCTCAGTGCATCATCTTTATCGACGAGATCGACGCGCTGGCCAAGGCCCGCGGCGGCCTGAACTCGAACGACGAGCGCGAGCAGACGCTGAACCAGCTGCTGACAGAGATGGACGGCTTCGAGGGCAACACCAACGGCGTGATCGTGATCGCCGCCACAAACCGGCCCGAGGTGCTGGACCCGGCGCTGTGTCGTCCGGGCCGCTTCGATCGCCATGTCTACGTGGGTCTACCAGACAAGAAGGGCCGAGAAGCGATCCTGCAGGTGCACACGCGAGGCGTTCGCCTGGGCGACGATGTGGATCTCAGTGCTGTCGCGGAGGAATGCGGCCACTTGGGGCTCCAGTCCGGTGCGCAGCTGGCGAGCTTAGTGAACGAGTCCGCGCTCTTGGCGGTGCGGCATGGCGACACGAGCGTCAAGCAGTGCCACTTCGAGCTGGCCATGACTCGCGCTTATGAAACGTACTGCAAGAACCTCACGGGCTCGTTCGAGCTTGAAATGAATTAGTCGGTTGGCAAGTAAAGCGACGAATACACTGTGCTCTTGGAATCATGTCAGTGTTAGCTCAGGACAGCTGCCAGTCAGCGTTTGAGCAGACCTCGTCGCGCTTTGACTCGCGATTCCTGACCTTTTCAACGTTTAGCGGAAGCGCTTTCCACTGATTTCGTCTGGGCCGAGCTCCAAGAATATCAGACGCGTGCAGCAATTGCGGATCAGCTCAGGAGGCTCCCTGGATACAAGCCTTTCTTCAATAGTGCGCTGCTGCTGCTCCTGCTGGAGTCGCCAGTGACGATCCCATGCTCTCGGTTCAGCGCAGCGCTGGCGCGAATGGATGACTTCGATGCACAACCATCCTTTCGCCAGCAGTTGGTCCGTGTCGATCGGCCCTGCGTCAAGTGAGAACGCACGTCAGGCTCCTGATATCTCTGGACACACGGCCCCAGTTGCTCCTGTTACATCAGATCATAGAGCCAACGCGGTTGCGCACTCAGCTGACTTCTCCACGAGCCCTCGCAGGAAAGATGGGTCCATAAATCACCCATAATAACTCAACTCAGTACACAAGCGTCCAAATCCCCTGTCAACCTGACGAAAGAGTACTGCTTTAGCGACTGCAAGCAAATTTTGACTGGCCTGGGAGTGGGGCGCTCCGGATCAGTCGCCAGATGCGATGGACTGACATATGCGGCCGCGAGCCTATGCGACCGCTGGGCTTACAACGCTGGGATGGCCAACCAGCCAGCCCTGCCACATCTCAATTGCCGCCCTGCCAGTATGCGCCTGCCACTGCCGCCGCGCCTCTTCCCCAGCGTGCTGCTGAATGCGGAGGATCGCCAGGCGCTGTTTAAACTGGAGGACCTGGTCGTGGATGATGCGTGGCTGCTGCGCCAGGAGCTACTGGAAGACCGCTACGGCGTGGTCAACAAGCGCCAGTGGAAGAAGATCAAGCAGCGCAAGAGCGTCAAGGTCTACAGGGAGCGCAAGCTCAGCGGCTCCTCCTGTGTGGATGTGGAGGCGAACGAGCTCCAGACACTCATGACGGTCGGCACTGTGACGGGCGAGCTGGACGACGTCATGTACGGCATCGCAGGCAACTCGCTGGACTCCATGCGCATTAAGTCCTCGTATATCCAGGACCAGATCGTGGACGGCGCCGTGCTGGCCACGCTCATCGAGCCCTCGGTGGCGGCTCCGTTCCGGTCGCTGCGGCTCAAGTGGGCAGTCCAGGGACCGGGGAAGCTCATGCGGCCGTTCGTGCGCCTTCGCGACTACGTGTATCTGGAGTCCACGGGCATCCTGACCACAGGCACGGGCGAGCGGATGGGCTACCACCTGAACCACTCGGTCAAGCTCCCGGGCATTCGAGAGCTGGAGGAGCTGGACATCGTGCGCGCGCATTCGTCGCAGTGCTTCTTCTACCGCCAGCGAGACACCGACACGGTGGACGTCTTTGGCACGAGCCTGATCCACTCGCTGGGCAAGCTCAAGCCTGCGTACGCCGCGCAGACCATGGCCGAGTCGCTCGCGTCCGTCTCTCGCCTGGACCACTGCGCCCAGATGAAGAAGCTCACGTGGATGCTCAAGACGACCGTGCGCGACACGTCTCTGTATCGAGAGGACGCCGAAGACTGCGGGGTCTGCCACCGGTCCACCAAGTACTCACTCTACCGCAAGAAGTCCTGCCGCTCGTGTCTCCGCCGAGTGTGCGGCCACTGCCGCAAGACCAAGAGCCTGAGCTCGATCTCATCCAGATCCGGCCGCGTGGTGCAGCACTCCATGACGATCTGCCAGCACTGCCTCGTGAAGGCCCACAACCAGAGCGCGCTGACGCTGGCCGCCTACGAGACCGCAGAGAAACCCGACGAGTTCGCGCGTAGCACGGCCAAGTTTGACGTCACCATGTCGCTATCCGCCGACGAAGAGGAGGCCGACAGGTTCTCCATCTCGGACGACGCGAGTGAATGCAGGAGTTCAAACAGCAGCCACTTGTGGGTCTGAGGATGGCGTGATGAGTGTATCAGTAGTGAGTGGTGAACCAGAATAGAGACCATGTCGTTGTTGTTGTTGAGCGTCGTCTGATGAGGAAGCTCTTGGTCAGCTGCACTTGGGGGGCTGCTCTGGTGCCAGATGGTCCACGCAGATCGTGAATGCTGTGCCTCATGTGACAGACACCCATCAAACACCAGGGGACAGGCTCGGATGCTAAAGGAAGGAGGCGAGGGGCGTTTGTCAGCCAGCTCTTCGGGGAGCTGATTCATTGTAACGCGTTCAGATTGCTTCAGGCAGCTTTGCTGGTTCACAGGTCCAGCGGACGTTTGCATATGTACCACCTACCGCTTCTGGGCGATTGGAAGTGCGTCGTCATGGCGATCAGAAGGTCCACGTGCACACGAGCGAGGTACACATCCAAGCGATCCATCCGTCCGCTGTGTGCGGTAATGGGACGGCGTGATAAGCGCTTAAGCGTCTTCCAAGGCGTTCAGAACGCCCGTGTGTGTGAGCAGGCTCACATGCTCAATGTGAGTTCAAGCTTGGGCGTTAAACCGCATGGATGTCGAACGGCTCTGGATGTCGTTGGAATAGCTTGAAGCCGACGACTGGTTCACCCTTTTTCAGCCCCAGGCCGAGGCTTTCCCTGTCATCCGTCCCATCGCAATGGCGAATGACAAGCCACAGCCACACTTCTCTGCACCGGGTCTTCATCAGCTCATCCGGCGGTCTGATCGGCTACATGGGTCACAAGAGGGACGCACGGGCACGAGGGTCGACGTCTACGTTGCCTTCACTTGGCTCACTGAAAGGTCCTGCCGCCCACTCTCGAAAAGGCCACTTTACACCGATGCGGTTCCCACTGCCGTCCGACATCTTCCCACGGCTGCGCCTGTCGACGGAAGACAAGACAGCGCTCACGAGTCTGGCCCAGGTCGTGATCGACGGGGCGTTGGAGCAGCACCACGAGGTCTACGAGGTGCAAAAGGGCGTGGTGGACAAGCGCCACTGGAAGAAGCTGCGGCAGAGCGACAACGTCACGGTCTACAAGCAGCGCTCGACCAGCGGCGAGGAGGCCTCGGCCATCATCAATACCCAGGCGCCGACCACGCTGCCCTCGCTGCTCACGGTCGGGCACGTGGAGGGCAATTTGGACGATGTCATGTACGGCATCTCGGCCAACTCGTTCGAGGCCATGCGCATCAAGTCCTCCTACGTGGACGACCGCATCGTGGACTGCGCCATCCTCGCGACGCTCGTGTCGCCCACACGAGTGGAGCCATTGCGCTGTGTGCAGCTCAAGTGGGTTGTCAAGGGGCGACGCGCCTTCGCCAGGCCGTTCATTCGCTTCCGAGACGCGGTCTACATCGAGTCCACGGGCATTCTGACTAAGTCCACGGGCGAGCGCATCGGCTACCAGCTGCACCACTCTGTTGCGGTCTCGGGCATCCGAGAGCTGACCGAACTAGACATCGTGCGTGGCCAGATCTCGCTGTGCTGCCTCTACCAGCAGACAGACGAGCGCACGGTGCGCGTGTTCACCACGAGCTTCGTGGACCCAGCCGGCAATCTGAACCCGTCGTACGCCGCGCGAGCCATGGCGGTGACGCTGACCTCGGTCTCGCGCCTCACGCACTGCGCGTGCATGAAGAAGCTGTCCTGGCTGCTCAAGACGTCCGTGTGTGCGACGCCAGTGTGCGAGGAGCGGCCGCAGGGTTGTCTGCTCTGCAACAGGCAGCAGACCAACGCCAAGAAGTCCTGCCGCGCGTGCCATGCGCGCGTGTGCTCCGGCTGCAGAGAGATCAAACGCCTGAGCTTCATCTCGGCCGAATCGGGCAACGTGGTCCAGTACGACGTCTCGTTCTGCAAGCTCTGTCTGCACAAGGCCGCATACACGAGCGCTCTGGACATCGCTGCCCACGAGAACGCCAACTGCAGCGATCACATCGTGGACACGGACATGACTCTGGACGACGCTCGAGACTCGCCGATCGTCTCGCACGGTGGGCTGCTCTCAGTCACGGCCCAATTTGATGAGATGTCGCTGGTCTCCACCTCGAGCTTCCGCATCGAGTCCGAGGAAGCCAGCAAGCACCACTCGCAGCGGCGGAGGACATACCCCTCCTGGATGATGTAGAAGTCACCAGTGGGATGTCATCGAATGCAGCCAAATCGGTTCAAAGTATCGCAGGTGGGAAAAGCCGCTTGGTTACAAGACAGGCCGGCCTCCATCTCCTGCCGCTCTATGAGCCTTTCCCAGTCGTCGTGTCCGGTAGCTGTAGCCGTAATGTGTTAATACTATTGATTGTAAGGTTAATATATGCCTAGAGCCTTGGCATCTAAGAGTAGAGCCTTCTGTCCATCATGCGGTGGCGTATGGCGGTCTCCGATTCAATACGGAAGGTCTCGCTGGAGGCTGTGGACAGCCGCAGGAACTGGTGCGTCGTGGAGAAATCATCCAGTGGCGATACGGTGGGCGACCACGTGGCTTCGTGGTCTCTCATGCCTCTGTCTGTGAACAAGAGCTCGTTGTGCACGTTCTCGTACTCAGCGATGGCCATGGCGCTCGTGGACGCCGCTCTGGCCATGCAGCTATTGCAGAACGTGACGCTGTGCTGCACCACGTCGCCGGTCTTGTCCGAGATCAGGTTCAGTCTCTTGGTGGTTCGACAGCTTGGACACACGGGCCGGTGGCACGCCCGACAGCTCTTCTTGCTGTACAGCGTGCGGTCTGTAAGCTTCCGACACACGATGCAAGTGGGTGAGCGGTCGTCGCACATCGGCAGGACGTCGGTCGACGTCTTGAGCAGCCACGTGAGCTTCTTCATCGCAGCGCAGTGCACCAGTCGAGAGACCGCCGTGAGCGAGACGGCCATGGCGCTGGCCGCCAGCGACGGGCTCATCTTGCCCATCGGGTCCACGAACGTGGTGGCGAAGACCTCGACCTTGCCCGGGTCCTGCTGCCTATACATACAGCAGAGCGAGATTTGGCCTCGCACGATCTTGAGATAGCCTAGATCGCGGACCCCAGCGACCTGCACCGAGTGGTGCAGCTGGAAGCCGATGCGCTCGCCTGTTGCGATGGTCACGAAGCCTGTGTACTCGAGATACACGGTGTCCCGAAACCGCACGAACGGTCTGCCAAGCGCCGGCGCGCCCTTGACCGTCCACTTGAGCTGCAGCGACCGCAGCGGCTCGGCGGCTGTGGGCTCAATCAGATTGACCAGCACGACGCAGTCCACGAGATGGTTGTGGATGTAGGCCGACTTGATGCGCATAGACTCGAACGAGTTGTTGAAGGTGCCGTACATGACGTCGTCCAGCTCGCCCCTGGTGGAGCCGACCGTTAGCAGCATGGGGATGGAGGACGAGCGCACTGCGGCCGAGGCGCTGGCCTGGACACTGCCGCTGCGCTGCTTGTAGACTACGATGCCGTCGTCCTGCCGCACGTGCTTCCACTGCCGCTTGTCCACCACGCCCTTCTGCACGCCGAAGAACTCGTGCCGCTGTTTGAGCGCGTCATCCACGACCACTTGGGCCAGACTGCAGAGCGCGTGCTTGTCCTCAGTTGAGAGCTGTACGCGCGGGAACGTGTCGCGACTGAGAGGGAACCGCATGAGGAGTGAGCGCTGCTTAGCCAACGACCGAGTGACTCCTGGACCCATTGACGACTTGATTGCACTGGGAACAGTGGGTTTTACTTCCTGAATGGGCCCAAAACCATGGTTTTGTCTATAATATAGGAAGGTGTAGGGGTTGAAACGCACTGTTTTAACACAAATATTGTACAAAATCTATCTTTTGTGTACCTTTTCAATGAACTTTCGGATGCATTGGGAAACAGCTCATCATCTGGTGCGCCTGTCACGGCGGAGTTCACCATTTTCCCTCGTCCATCTTCCTCCGCTCTCTCTGGCCCCGAGCCTGTCCACCCAGAAGCAGTCAAAGCCCAAGGCAGACGACACAGCTTGCATTTGGGTTGACAATCACGCATCTTTGAGTTGGATGCGCCTGTATCAGGTGCGTGGCTGGACTGTACGGCCTGCACACTCCTTTGTCTGACAAAGGACACCCCTTCTGGGGCTCTCAGCAAGCAAAGTTGAAGTGGTCAGTCAGTGGTATTTAACACATAACGTTATCATATCAACTTCCGTTTCATAACTTGTTCAAATCCGCGGTGATCCCTCGGTATCCAAAACCGGTATCTTACCATCGGGTCTCCGGTGGGTTCACCACGCAAATCAGCTCAATGCCTGCGGAGGACACGGCGGTGCTGAGCGACGACGGAGAGGGCGCCGGCCCCAGCACGCGGCTGCGACGCACGCCGCGACCGCTCGTAGACACTGGAGCCAGCTCAGTCTCTGTCGAGACCACACAACTGGCCTCTGGACTGCGGCTCTGGGGCTCGGAGGAGCTGCCGGTCATGAAGGCGGACTTCTGCCTCTACGTGGAGCTGGTGGAAGAGCAGGCCTCGATGGAGAACATGGAGCACACGCACGCGCTTATGACGGCCACGGCAGACATGCTGCGCAAGATCGGCTGCGAGGTGTCGCTGCATGCACTTGTGTCGCCCGAGAGCGAGCAGCTCGCGCGGTCGCTGCTGGACACGCGTGTCTATGTGTTGATGGTGGGCAGTACGGCGCTGTGCACGCGCATCCGGCTCAACCAGCGCAGCAAGACGGAGGACAGCGATGCGACTCTGCCTTCGTGGCTGCTGCACCACCAGATCTACATCCACCACGTCAAGCCGCTCGCTGGCCAGGCCCAGAGCCAGCAGCTCACCAAGCTCATCCTCAAAGAGTACCGATTCGCAGCCACAGCTCCTAGCCCCAAGCGAGATCAAGACGAGCAGCCGGAGCTGCACCATGGACGCGAGCTCCTGATCTCTGGTGCTGCTGGTACGACCATGCTCTCGCAGCTCACGCGGTGCGAGCATTTGCAGACCCAGCTCTTCCCGCTGCACCGCGACGACTTTCGCGAGCAGATGATCACCAAGTGGCGTGAGCACTCGACCTACAGCCCGCCGCTGCTGGAGATCTACCAGTACTTCGGCCCGACCATCGCCATGTACTTCTCTTGGCTGGACTTCTACACCAGCTTCCTGGTGCTGCCGGCCGTCATCGGCGTGGCGCTGCACATTCTCGGGCTCTTCAATGCGCAGAGCTACTGTCTCCACTCGTTCGTGCTGGCCATCGGCACGTCCGTGTTCGTGGACTTCTGGAAGCGCAAGCAGCGCGAGGTTGAGTACACGTGGAAGTACCATCACCACCAGGAGGAGGACCAGGACAGCCAGCACCAGACGCCGCTCGCGACCAAGCGCCTGGACATCGAGAACCTCGAGACCCGGCCGTCGTTCCGAGGCGAGTGGATGAAGGACCCAGTCACACAGCAGACCATTTACGACTACCCACACCACAAGCGGTTCTTCCGTCAGCTGCTGGCCATCCCGCTGCTGCTGTTCATGTGCAGCATCGTGGGCGCCTACGTCGTAGCGCTGAATCTGCTGTCGGACAAGCTGCGGCTGCAGTACCACACGTGCTTCCTCAAGCACGGCGACGATGTGGCCAGCCCCGGCCACGAGAAGGACCCGCTCCACCTCTTCACCTCGTCGCCGCTCTTCTGCATGCTCGTGGCGCACGGCCCCGGCGTGCTCAACGCTGTGAGCATCCACATCATGGACCAGCTCTACCAGAACCTGGCACGACGCCTGAACGAGTACGAGAACTACCGCACGGCCGAGGAGTTCGACGACCATCTCGTGATGAAGCGCATGCCATTCCACTTTGTGAACAGCAACGCCTCGCTCTGGCTGCTGGCGTTCTATGTGCAGGACATCCAGCGGGTGCGCGACCGGCTGTGGATCCTCATGGTCGCCATGCAGGTGCTGGACAACTGCAAGGAAGTGGCGCTGCCGCTGGTGATCTCGCTCGCGGGCGAGTGGTTCACGCCCGACGGACGACGACGACGCAGCAGCAGCGGCAGCGGATCGGTGGGACGAGCACGACGCGGCTCGCTGTCGCTCTTGAGACGGTTCTCGCTCAGCTCCCCCACTGCCAAGCCGGAGGACAACGAATTGTCTCCGGAAGAGCAAGTTTCCGATCGACTTGAACGCGTCCTGCTGCAGAAACGCCAGGCTCAGTACAAGGATACCTTTGCAGACTACAAGGAGATGATGATCCAGTATGGATACGTGGCGCTGTACAGTCCGATCTTCCCGCTGGCGCCCGTGTTCGCTTGGCTGAACAACGTCATTGAGAGCCGCTCGGACTTTTTCAAGCTCGTGAGCACGCACAGCTACCAGCGGCCGATCGTGCACCACGCGCGGCGCGGGATCGGAGCCTGGGAGCACGTGCTCGTAGGCTTTTCGGTCGCGGCTGTGATCGTCAACTGCGCACTCGTGTGGACTTACGAACTGGACGACCTGCTGCCGACCTGGTCGGATCTCCACCGCTTCATGTTCATTGTGGTGCGTTCTCTCGCCATCGTATCGATCTGTTCTGGTCCCCACTAACTGACTGGTTGTGTCGTAGGCCTGTGAACACTTCATCTTTGTCGTCAAGCTCTTTCTGAATTGGGCGGCCCCGGATCTGCCCACGTGGATCCAGAACGAGAAGCGCATCGCAGCGCTGCATCGCCAGCCGCCTGTGGTGCCCCACGCTGCCGAGTAACACGATAGAATACACGCTCGATGGAATTGTGGCGACCTTCACGTGCGCATTTCTGGTTCCCTGTGCGTGAGGCATCGCCCTTGAAGGGCTCACCCCATAGAGCGTACCCATCCGCCATGAGTCCGGACGAAACCATCGGCTGTCCTTCTTTTAAGGCTCTCTGCTCGACAACCCACACACGCCGGATCGCCTGTCCTCCCACCTGGGTCTGTATTATACTGGTCGAGTTCACGCGCTGGTCATGGAGCCCATTCGCCAACCTGTCGCCTTGAGACCACCACCAGCCCATGTCCAGTGACGTTTCCTTCCGCCACGCTGCGCTCAGGCCGGACAAACAGCTTTCGTACACGGCACTTCCTCTGCTGGAGCTCAACGTGCGGCTCGGTATCGGCGCTATGCTCAACAAGCCGCTGTGGTGGACCAAGTGGCCTCGCCGAGAGATCCGTGACAAGTGGCTGCGGGAGATCGAGCACGAGTTTGTGGCTCGCACGCTGCAGCAGACGCTTGCCGAGTGGCCGACTTGGAATCTCTATGAGGAATCTATTCAAGAGGCCGTGGCGTTGACCAGTCCAGCTGAACGGACTCAGCTGCTAGTGGACAATCGCACGAACGTGCTGTTGCGCGTGCCCTGTCGGTACCCTGAAGACGAAGAGGAGGAACGGAAGGAGGAAGAAGCTGAAGACGAGGAGGAGGAAGAGGAGGAGGAAGACAGCGAGGAAGAAGAGAGTGAGGACGAAGACGAAGAGCCTGCGGCTCCAAAGATAAAACCGATCGACGTTGACAAGTTCGTGGCCAAGAACCAAACACTCGATCCGTACGGCCAAGTCGGCTTTTACTTCCAGCAACACCTTGTGTGGGATCGAGCGCTGGAGCTTCCTGCGGACGACTGGACCCGCCGTGACTCACAAAAGGTGGAAGCAGTGGATCATCTGAATGCGTTTATCCGATGCCTGTCAGAGCCGCAGAATTGCGTCGACGCCACCGCATTCATCGTGAACATGGCGCTTGGTCAAGACGAGATCAGTGAAGAGAGCGTTCGGGAAGCCTTGAATGGATTGGAAACGCGCATCGAAGCGATTCGTTGTCTCACTGGCCACTGCCAGAGAATCCGCGACGAAATAAATGCCGTTCGAGCGTACGTAGTCCAGTCACTGGAGCTCATCATCGAGCGCGATGGTCTGAAGCCGACAATTACAACACCACTCATCACCCCCGGACCTGCACAAGAGACCTGGTTGATCGATGGAGTTGTGGACGCGGCGATTCGCGACAAGTTCATGAGCGAAGTGAAGCAGCTTGAAGACGTCCCAGAGGAGCTGAAGGACTGGCACCCGAACACGGACCACCAGGTGCTGAACCTCGTGCACCCGTCGCTCTTCTGCTGCGTGTACGGCACAACACGTTCCCTGACCACTCGACCGCCTGAGAGCGAGATGAAAGCCATGAAGCTCTTCATGACTGGAGAAGATCAAGTTCTTCGCAGCTCAACATTTGGCTATCACTCTGAGTTCCAGTGGATTCCGTCCGAATTCCAAGTCTCCAACTCTGGCCAGACCCAGATCTTGTCGTACATTAACAACCTGCATCCGGACGATTCCGCTCCCATGTACGTCTCCATCGCACGCATCTTCGACGGCTTTGTGCCGATGTTCGATCGGGTGCTGAATGGTCTGGCTGGACCAACTCCCGAGGCTCAATTTGAGGTCCCATATATGGGTCGGCGTCCTAGTGACAGGCTGCCTGACCGAGCGTTGGTTCCTGCTGAAGTGAAGCTGCATGAAGTACCAAACACGTTCACGATCCGAGGACGAACGGTGCAAGTGATCGTGAAGATCGCGGAGATTTGTCTGACGCCGGACAAGCCCAAGTACGAGGGAGGCTCGTGGCACATTGAGGGCACCGACGCAGAGCAGATCCGAGCCACCGGTTTGTACTACTTTGGCTGTGAGAACATCACCGAGTCTCGACTTTCCTTCCGCGTCCCGGTGAACCAACCAGAATACGAGCAGAGCGACAACATGGGCGTCTGCGCGATGTACGGCATGTACAGCCACCGCCGCCTGGTGCAGCCCATTGGCTCTGTGACTGCCATGAACGACAGGTGCGTGGTCTTTCCCAACTCGCTCGAGCATAAAGTGGAACCGTTCGAGCTCCTGGACCCATCAAAGCCCGGCACGCGCAAGATCCTGGCGTTCTTCTTGGTGGATCCGACCAAGACGATTTCGTCGACAGCAGTGATCAGTGCGCAGCAGCAGAGCTGGATCAAGCGGCAT
>JAADVF010000432.1:0-24197 GCA_023334555.1 Elongisporangium undulatum
CTTGTTCTCTGCGTTCGTCCACAGACCATTAGCGTGGTCACGAATGCGGCCAACGGCAGCGGCACGTGCTTCCACTTCGACCAGATCCTGCCTGCACAGGTCTCTCAGGCCGAGCTCTTCCAGCAGAGTGCGCAGGAGGTCGTGGAGAACGTGCTCAGCGGCTACAATGGCACGATCATGGCCTACGGCCAGACGGGCGCCGGCAAAACCTTCACCATGTCCGGCAGCAAGCGCAGCTTCGAGGACCGCGGTGTGTGTGCGCGCGCGATCTCTGGCATCTTCCAGCACGTGCAACAGGACGCAGAGCACTCATACGCTGTGCGTGTGTCCTACGTCGAGGTGTACAACGAGAACCTCTTCGACCTGCTCGATCTCAAAGACGCGAGTCTGAGCCACGGAAGCCATGGCCACAGCAACAACAACAGCAAGGAGAATGCATCGTCGGAGCTCGTGATCCAGGAGAACGAGCGCGGTCAAACTTTTATCCGAGGGCTCAAGCGGCCGCTCGTGGCCACGGAAGAAGCCGCGTTCGATTTGTTGTTCCAGGGCGAAACGAACCGCACGATCGCCGAGCACTCGCTGAACGCGGTGTCCACGCGCTCGCACTGCATCTTCACGATCTACCTCGAGAAGAAGTCGCTTCTGGACGGCGATGAGGCCAGCAATAATACGCCTGCGTTGGTCTACAGCAAGCTCAACATCGTGGATCTGGCCGGCTCGGAGCGCATGAAGAAGACGAGCGTCACGGGCACGATGCTCAAGGAGACCACGCACATCAACAAGTCGCTCACGTTCCTGGAGCAGGTCGTGATCGCACTGGGCGACAAGAAGCGGCAGCACATCCCGTACCGCCAGACTACGCTCACGAATCTGCTCAAGGACTCGCTGGGCGGCAACTGCCGGACGCTGCTGATTGCGTGCATCTGGCCAGACACCTCGCACAACGACCAGACGCTGGCCACGCTCAAGTTCGCCACGCGCATGATGCGGGTCAAGACCTCGGCCATCATCAACGTGGCCGAGCGCATGGGCTCCGGAGGCTCAATGCAGGGCGGCGTGCCCAGCGCTATGGTGGAGAAGTACGTGCAAGAGATCCGCCAGCTCAAGCAGGAGCTGGCGATGCACGACACATTAGCAGGACGAAGCGGTGTCGAGTACGACGCCAAGACACACGCGAGTCCGGCCCAGCGCATTGCCAATCGCGAGAGCGTACAGAGGTTCCTCCAGGACAGCAGTGTGGCGCTGCCCATTGTAAACGTGCAGCAGATCCGCCAGCTTTTCCTCACGTTCCGAGAGATCTGTCTGGAGCAGCAACCGGCAGTAACGCAGCCTCCTGCTGTCAGTGCCAGCAAGATGGTCACGCAGTTCCGAGCGCTGCGAGCGAGTACTCCGCCTAGTCATCACGGAGCAGTCAAGCTGCATTTGCTCAAGTCGCCTCGACCAGAAGATGAGTCGAACAACCAGTCTCGTGCGTCCAGTGCACCGACGACATTGCCGCCTTTGGGTGGTGCACCACCGGCCTGTCCTTCGAGCCAAAACCAGGCCTCTGTGATGAGTGACAAGGAGCTGTTTGCGCTCTTCCAGGCTCAGCGACCCGACTCGGTGTTGGATACCGACCAAGCCAAGCTCAACCTGCGCGTGGCCAAGTCGCAGCTCGGCGCGTGCGGTCTGGACGTGAACAAGCTTAAAGGGTACGTCGTGGTGTGATTGCTTCGCCTTGGGACACGTCGGTCGGTCGTGATGCTGACCTTTGTGGTCGCGTGGTTTCTATGTGGTCGCGCGTTGTCTTTACAGAGAGATCGACCGGCTGAGTGTGCAGCTCCAAGAGTCACGCGTCGAAAGCCCCGGCGACCGGTGCCCTGGCGATGGTGACCGTGGTGGTGGTCAGGGCTCTGTCACGACCGAACGAGAGGAGGAGTCGGAGCGGCTCCAGGAGGCGCTGGTGCTGCAGCTCAAGGCCGCCAAGAAGCGGTACCGGGAGCAGTACCAGCTCTTCCAGGAGAAGCAGGCCGAGGTGAAATATCTGGTCAAGATCAGAGAGCAAATGGTGCTGCAGATGACGCATGCCTTCGAGGCCTGGAAGAGACAGCAGCAGGAGGCCGAACTCACGCTCTGACATCTGCTCAGCGGCTGAACTTGGATCCATTCAGAGAGCCCCCGTGCCCTTGATGCCAATCAAGGCTGCAAAGCCACGCGCCGAGTGAACCCTCAAGCCAAGACCCGATGGCTGGCTGACCTTGCGCGCCTGAGACAGTCAAGTCAAGAGAGCCTGCCTGTGCGACATTGCGGCCCACGCAAAGACACGTCGAGTGCGTGCCGCTGCCGCTGGTTTGACAGACGCGCTCGCTTCTTCCGATCAAGGCTTTCTGGTGGGATTACGGCGCGTGTCTGCGCCTGCGCGCGTAAGACAACGCGGGGCGTATCGTAATGGCTGGCGCTGTACTGTGCCATTGTGCCATTGTGGACAGTGCGTTTATTCGTAGCCGCCTGTGCCACATTTGCATGCTTGAATCTTGGTGCGCCACAGTACCGTAACAGGCATTATGATGTCATAGCCATACCGGAATCTAGATGCAAGTGTGCTTCTGTATTTTTACGCCCAACACACAGACACGCACTGTCAAGAGGAGCATATTTAGAGAGAGAGAGAGAGCAATCGCACTTCGCCAGTGTGGAACTCTTTCTTCAAGGAGCCACCAACGCAAGTGGCGCGCTTTCTTTTGATTGCGGCACTCCCAGCGCAAAGCTTCAAAGACACGCTTCCTGAAGTGCCAGAACCAATACGTTCTACTTAGTGATAACATAACCCAGTACGCAATGTACTGAGAACGTTCTGAGTTCTTTGTTCCTTCCAAGCCTTGACAATCGGACGCGGAACGCTCGCATCGCCTTCGCTGTTGTCTTGTGCGGCAATTTTAACGACGAAAGATAAAGGGTCGCCGTGATCTGTGGTGGTGGATCCATGAGCCAGATGAAATTGGTACAGATATCCATCGAAATTGAGTATAATCACAGGGGTTTGGTTGGGTTACAGCAAACGGGCCCATTCTCTGCGGGCGGCTGATAAGGAACCGCTACGGTACGCCAGTCAATGAGGAGGAGAAAAGATGGATGAATGGATGCAACACTTTTTCGTGATGCCAGCGCAAAGACATGGGGCCAGTGAGTGCAATCGCCATTTGAAGGATCGAAGAGCATTGCTGGAAAGGGGGCGCGCCCTCCGACCGGATTTGCACGTGCGCAATGGATTCTTCTTGTCTCGCAATTCGTGTTCGCTTTGGAATGCAGAGGTCTCGAACTGCCTTCGTGGTTGTTCATTTGATGCTGTAAGCTGTGGCTTGACACTTTGGAGCTGCTCTTCGTCTAGCGTGTAGTTGTTACTAGAAGGGTGGTTCAGATTCGATTTTACTTGAATTTAGTATACAATGGTGTCCCAAAACGATGTTCCGCTGTCACGTCTCACAATCCGCAACGAAGCATGTCAAACACACTTCGCGACAACGTTTACCGTAGCTCAAACTTATTCGGTATTGCAGGTACAAACAGACTGCTGTTGGATATCAGAGCCGTTCTCAGGACCACTATATTTAGAATAAGAGGTTTCAGAGGCATAAATAAGTGCTGATTTATCAAAAGCTTCGCATTCGAATAAAAACGCCTCCATTGAATAGGTGTACTGTATGGTGTTAATGGCCAGAGAATAATACCACAAGGTTAAACGCAGCTCTGATTGCCTGCTGCTGGTGGGTGGGTGAGTGGCTGGCTGCCTGTCAGATGAAGGAAATATTGGCAGCATCTGGTGACTCTGCATTCATGACTGTGCTTATCCTTCCTCAGTCCACGAACATCCCGTTCTCTTCCATGAATCGGCAGACAGTGGCACGAGCAGTTTCCACGCGAGCGCCGTCGTTGGCTCGCTTCACATGCCTGAGGATTGAATCGAGATTGGCTTGATTAGCGTTAGGCGTAGGGCTCTACCGGCATTCGTATGGGCTAGGGCTTCTTGTTTGAGAGCGAAGCAAGCAGAAGGGAAGAGGAGAGGAGGGGACGGGTCGGTGGACGGGTAGCGGATTTAACAGCGCGCTGCTCCACCCGAGAGCGGCGCAAAGACTCGCGGAGTGCTGGGGCGGGTGAGAAAAAGGGCGGCGGCGTCTCGTATCTTTGCGCCCGAGCGCCGCCCAACATGCGGGCGGGTGGGAGTGACTCACTTCCCAAGTTCATTCGTTGAGCACTCGTCCGTTCATCAATTAAACATGCAGCCCAACATGCCCGTGCTGCCCAGCTTCCAGAGCTTCTTGCAAAGCACTACCCAAGCCAGCTCGCCCTCCATGGCTACGACCATGACCTCTTCTACTGGCTTCTACGCTCAGCCCCTTGCCTCCCCAGTTTGGGCTTCGGACTCCCCTTTGAACTCGCGCGATTCGTTCTCTTCGTACGGCTCCTGGACGGACGAAGAAGACGCCGAGTACCGCGGCAGCAACGCCTCCTCACCCTCGCATTCAAGCAGCCACGGTCTGCACCACCGCCTGCCGCGTCTGATTGGCCTGGACGCCGTCACGTCGCTCTCTCCGAGCAAGACGACGAAGAGCAACACGAGCGCTAGCAAGCGCGTCAAGAAGAAATACCTCAAGGAGCGCGAACGCTGCGAGATTGTGTTCCGCGTGCGTGCCGGCGAGAAGCAGGCTCATTTGGCCAAGGAGTTCGGTGTCTCGCGCGCCGCCGTGTGCTATCTGCTCAAGCACCAGATGGAGATCCTGCGGAGATCATCTGAGCGCGTCTAGAGCCCCCTGCTTTAGTGCCCATAGCAATCAGTGGTAGTAGTCTATATGTGGCCGACGTGTGAGGGTGGAGATATGCCCTCGCATGAAGAGAGCGTGTCTTCGTGACAGTTAATTATTAATATCTAAGAAGGTTTTGTCCAGCAAATATGCTCGCTTTTTCTTGCTCATAGAGTAAAAGGATTCCGGTTCTCTCCATGGAGGAGGAGCGGCTCCGCTCCTATTTAACAGCGTACTCTATGGAGCAGCAGACCAACGAACATTACTCTTTTTTGGAACGCAAGCATATGCGAGGGCTGGCCAGGTTGGTGTGTATTTATAGCCTGGCTCATGACGATGCCCTCGCTGGCCGGGAGTTGTTTCTATCGAAAGAAGAACAACCAGGCGTGACCTCGTCTGTATCAGCGCTGGCGCCTACGAGCACGAACAGCGTACGCCATCATCCTCGCCACGCGAACGGACGCTGCGGAAGCTTCCTGGATCCCTCTAGCGCGCTTATTCGCTTTTATTTTAGCAGCAATGGCCGAGCGATGACGATTTCGCAATCCGAATAAGGTGTATTTTTAAAGGCGCTCTTATTCACAGCGAGTCAAGAGAATACATTGTGGTCAGATCTGCTCCTGTCCACAGAAGGAATTGGCGGAAAAACGATTCTTCCAAAGGCGCTCGCTTGTTCTGCACTGCTGCCAGTGGCCAGTGCGACGGCCTTGGTGGCTCATCCGAATTACACATCTCAGAGCCCATGGAAATTGGAAATTGGAAGATCCACGGCAAGTCCATGAATTTTAAAATGCGCAAAGACGCACGGCATCCGGATCGCTCGCTTGTGGATGTGGATGCCCACGTGCTTTCGCAGCAGCGAGCGCGGAAGAAGCGCCACGGGGATTAGCTTGGTGGAAAATGGTGCGTGCGGGTGGAAAAGCAGTGAACGTGCGCGACTACTCATGCGCAAAAGCCAGAAAAGGCAGGAGGATGCAAGAAAGCAAAGGCGGAGCTTTCCCCTTTTACAAACTGGGTGACAGATCCTGGATTTGTTGAGGGAGAATGCGCCGGTGGAAGGAATATGCTTCGCTCCGACCTCAAGGATTCTCCTGCAATTGGACGCAAGGCCCAAGATGAAGGGCTGGGCCAAATGGGTCCAACAGGGGCTGACGACGGATTCCCGTAAGTCAGTGCTCACTGGTGTGACATGGCTGCAGCTCGCTGCGACCAGTGTGGAGTCGGCGTACTGAATCAGGTGAATCCCGTCAACTGAGATGCGAGTTCTGGGAAAAAACGGCCGCTTGGGGTTCGTATCTTTGTGGCCGGGCGACCCGCACGAAGTCCTGGGGGGCGCATGCGTACCTGCTGCTTCCAACACGCCATGGACTGCGGCAGCCAGCCAGCCAGCCAGCCAGTCGGACTGGTCGGGCGGTTGGTCCGCCCCTCTCTCTGCTCGCCAGCGTCTTGTTCAGTTCACTTCTTACCATCTCCCCCACACTCCTCAACATGAACGCTCTACCCAACTTCAGCACCTTTCTCAAGAGCACGGCCGCGCCGTCCTCGCCTCCGCCGTCGTTCTGGCCCACTGCCGAGAGTTCGTCATTCTACGCTTCACCAATGTACTACAAGCAGCAGGCTCCGCAGCCGCTGCTGCCATCCTTCCGAGACTCGTTCGGCAGCGACTCGTGCTCGTCCTCGCCTTCCTCGTCCACCTGCTCCTCACCTGCGTCGTCCTGGAGGGCGGACTACGACGAATCGGCCTACGCCTACATCCGCCCGCGCTCGCAGTCCATGCAGGAAAGCTGCGTGGCGCGGTCGCCTCTCAAGCACATGAAGCGTCGCCGCGTGCAGGAGGCGAGCCGCAGTGTGTCTCCGCTCAGCACAGGCTTAGCCCGCAAGAAGAAGTATCTCAAGGAGAGCGAGCGCTACGAGATCGTGTCGCGCGTGCTGGCCGGCGAGAAGCAGGCACATCTGGCCAAGGAGTTCGGTGTGTCGCGCGCCGCCGTGTGCTACCTGCTCAAGCACCAGCTCCACATCCTCTGCCGAGCCTCGCAGCAGCAGCAATACAACCACCGCCTATAAGAAGCGGACGAATCCACTAGTCTCACTAGTAGCGTTAGTAGTTTTAGCCAGTATAGGAGCTGAAGCAGAGTCAGTAGTCGAGTGTATACAGTAATAGCAGCCTTCATCCGCATGTGTGTGAATGCAAAACCGCGTTGACTAGTTGAGAGCGTTTCGCCTGGCGCCATGGAGATGGAGAGACAGAGAGACAGACAGAGAACGCGTGGTCTTCTATCGCTCCATAACTCTCTCTGCCACGGCCGACTCTGTCGTCCATGGCCAAGCGAGAGAGAGAGATGGGGATCTTTCCATCATCGGTCACGACAGGAGATATCACATTTTGGAGCAGTACCGTACTCCCTTTCAACACGGATATTGATAGCGATCTTTCGATCTCGCGGTCCTTGAACCGTAACCTCGCCTGGAGGACCGGACTGAGAGGAGGGTACGCTGGAGAGAGTACCCCTCTGCATCGTACCCCCTTGGCCCCCTCCGCTGCCGATTGCGTTCCACCAATTATATCTGAGTCCAGCGACCGAGAGGATCATGAGCACCCAGAGCAACGTGTTTTCCGGTGCGTTCGTGCGCTTCTAGCGGCCGACAGCGTGCTCCGTTGGCGCTGGGACTTGCATGGCGAGAAGCGCAGAGACTGATTACTATAATGATGTGACTCTGAGCAGCGCTCGCGCCGAGCAAGAAGAGCAAGCGCAATGCCAAGGCCGAGGCCCAGGCTGCCGTCGACGCCCAGAAGGCCACCATGATGGCCTTCATGAGCCAGAACTCCACGTCCGCCTGGGGTGACGAGAGCGACGACGAAGAGGCCGCCCACGTGGCTGCGGCCGCGCAGGTGCCCGAGGCCGAGGTTGCCGAAGAGGAGGAGGAAGAGGAGGAGGACTCGGAGGAGGAGAGCGACGAGGAGGAAGAGGAGGAGGAAGAGGCATCAGACAAGGCCCCCGTGGTGGCGCCGTCCAAGCCGGCCGCCGCGCCCGCCAAGACGCTGTCCAAGAAGGAGAAGAAGAAGCTCGAGATGGAGGAGTTCGAGTCGGCATTAGCAGCTCTGGGCATCCCGGCCGAGGCCGCGCCCAAGGTGGAGGAGAAGAAGGTCGAAGCTGCTGCCCCGGCGGCCGCGGCGGACGCGTCGTCTTCGTCCAAGAAGAAGAAGAAGAACGGCAAGAAGAAGCCCACGGAGCCCAAGGCCGAGGAGGCCGCCACGGAGCCCGCCATCATCGACATCAAGAGCGTGGTGAAGAGCAAGGCCAAGAAGAAGAAGGCCAGCGAGCCGGCCGCCGTGCGCATCGCGCGCGAAGAGGCGCTCAAGGCCAAGTCCAAGAAGAAAAACCGCGATAAGGCCACGTTCAACGAGTTCTCGTAGACGCCAACAACGAAATAGCAGCAGTCGTTCTTGTTTGTGCTCGTTCGCATGCGATTCCCGTCCATTGCTCTCGCTGTCGCCCTCACGTGCGCCGTCGCAAAGACCTGCAGCTCCCGGTCGCATCCGAACGCCAGCATCTCAAGCCAATAGACAGACCGAAGCAAGCAAAGCAAAGCGAATGGCAGTGGTAATTCGGTTCATTCCTATTCAAAAATACAGCGCCTGGGGCAGCCCACTAACGTCTAAGGAAAGGCTCCAGCTCCGGCTTAGGCCGCGCCGGCGGCAGCTTCGGCCGCGGCGGCCGCCTTCTTCTGGATCATCTGGTCGGCCTGGATGGCTGTGATGGCGATGGTCGTGACGATGTCCTTGACCGTGGCGCCGCGGCTCAGGTCGTTCACGGGCTTGCGCAGGCCCTGCAGCATGGGGCCCATGGCGACGCACTGCGTGCTCTGCTGCACGGCCTTGTACGTGTTGTTGCCCGTGTTCAGGTCCGGGAAGATCAGCACGTTGGCGTGGCCGCCCACGCGCGCGCCGCTGGGGATGGCCTTGAGCTTGGTCTTGGCGATGGACTCGTCCACGGCCGCGTCGTACTGGATCGGGCCGTAGATGTCCAGGTCCGGGCGCATGGTCTGCGCGATGCGCGTGGCCTGACGCACCTTGTCAATGATCGGGCCCGTGTTCGAGTCGCCCGTGGCGTACGACAGCAGCGCCACGCGCGGGATCATGCCAAAGGCCTCGGCGCTCTCGGCACTGGTCACGGCGATCTGCGCCAGCTCCTCGGCCGTGGGGTCCGTGTTCACGGCGCAATCGCCATAGATGCGCACGCCGTCCTCGAGACACATGAAGAAGACGCTCGAGACCAGCGGGCGGTCCGGCGACGTCTTGATGAGCTGCAGCGCCGGGCGGATCGTGTTGGCGGTCGTGTGGCAGGCGCCCGAGACCATGCCGTCGGCCTCGCCGGACTCGACCATCATGGTGCCAAAGTAGGTCTCGTCCGTGACCATGTCACGCGCCACCTGCTCGGTCACGCCCTTGTGCTTTCGCTTCTCGAAGAACTGGTGCGTGTACTTGTCCAGCAGCTCCGAGTCCGCGGTCTTGACGATGTTGGCCTCCGACAGGTCCAGATTGAGCGTCTTGGCGTGCAGTCGGATCTCGTCCGGGTTGCCCAAGATCGTGATCTTGGCCAGCTTCTGGCGCAACGCCTCGTCCGCGGCCTGCAGCACGCGGATGTCCTCGCCCTCAGTCAGCACGATGTGGCGCTGCACACTGCGCGCCTTGTTGAACACAAAGTGCTGGAAGTGCTTGGGCGACCGGTGGATCACGTAGCCCTGGTCCAGCTCGCCCACGAGCATCTCCTTCTCAATGAACTCGTCAAACATGACCTTGCACTGCTCGATTTTGCGCACACTCGTGGGCAGGATGTCGCTGCCGATGCGGCTGAAGGCGTTGGCGGTCGCGTACGTGTCCGAGGGCACCACGAAGATCGGGATGGACAGCCCGGTCTTGTCAAGCTCCGAGACGCCTTGCAGAATCTCGCGCGTGTTGCTCTGCGGGTAGTCGCCGTTCGTGAGCACGATGCCCGAGACCGTGGGCAGCACGTTCGGGATGCGCGAGGCCAGCAGCCCGAGCATCACGTCCGAGCGATCGGCCGACGTGATCACGAGGATGCCGTCCTTGTACTTCTTCATGAGCGAGAAGAAGTCCTTGAGGTAGCTCGTGCACACCACGGCGTCCGAGACCACGACGTGGTTGGCAATCTGCGTGGACCCGAAGAGCTGCGTGGCGCCCAGCTTGTGCGTGACCTCGTTCAGGCGCTTGGACGCGATCATGTCGTCGCGCGGCAGGTAGCCCAGGTACGGCAGCTTGTGCTCGGCGAACTTGGCGCGCAGCTTCTCCTGCATGGCGTGCGGGTCCTTGGCCTTGACGCGGTTGGCGATGGTGCCGAAGAAGTTGAGCCCGGCGGCCTCGACCTGCTCCTTGCCCAGCAGCGTGCGCGACATGATCTCCTCCACCAGGTCGCCGTTCGTGCGCGAGGCCTTATCAAAGTCCGATACCAGCAGCACGGGCGCGCCCAGCGCACGCGCGATCTCCGTGTTGACCTTCCAGCTCATGGCCGAGTCGTGGTGCGTGATCTGCGAGCCCTCGATGATCATAAAGTCATGGCCCTGGCGCGCCTTCTCGTACTGGTTCATGATGCTGTCGATCAGATCGTCCTCCTTGCCGTTGAGCCACAGGTCCAGCGCCTGGTCGCTCGTGGCACCGTACAGCTCCTCGAGCTTGGCCGGCAGCTCCAGCTGGCTCTGCATGAGCTGCACGTGGTGGTCGCCGGCCGAGGGCTGGATGGGGCGGAAGTAGCCCACGGACGAGAACTTCTGCTCCAGGATGTGCGCCAGGCCCACGAGCACGGGCGAGTTCTTGCGCAGGATGTCGCTCGAGGTCACGTACAGCGAATCGGCCGGCACCTTGGCTGCGCATGGAGAACAAACGAATGGTCAGTCGGTGAAGGAGATAGCAGCAAGGAGCAGCAGGATCGCACCGTTGTCAGCCGAGGCCGCGGCCATGGCCGCGTAGTTCATGAACGAGCGGCGGGCGGACGGCTGCACATGGGCGACGCAGTGGTTCTTGGTGGCGGCGGCGGCCACGCGGCTCAGCGTTCTCGGCACGCGCCACATCTGGTTCTATTGGCGAATCTGGGACTGACGGAGTCCGCTTCAATGCGCTGACGCCACCTCCCAGTGGCAGACCCGGACGCGCGCGTCGTCGGTTTGCTACATGTTTTAAACGTCTTTCGTCTACTCCGCCCATCCGTCTGGCAACATGACTGGGGGTTTGTATACTGGGGAAAGAAAAACGCTGTTTGATACATGTGCAAAGATACGCTGTGCTGTATTCATGACGCGCTCGCCGTGGCGTGTGGTGCTTCGTCGCTTGGGGCTCGGCCCCCACGTCTCTGGCCCAGCGGAGACATTCCGGGGGCCAGAGAAAGGGGGCCTCTGTTAGGGGCGCATAGATGTGCAAGGAGGCTTGTAATCGGAGTAAGAGAGCTCTGTTGAGAGCAGGCTTGTATTCAAGCATAGATCATTTTGACATGCAAGAGGCAGATGGAATCAGTAGAACGACGTGGACACCACGGGCGCGTTCTTGGGCGGACTGATGGCCTTGAGCACCTTCCGGGAGATCTCGGGGTCCTCCAGCTTCTGCAGCAGCTTGGCGTTCATGTTCTTCTCGCGGCTGTTCATGAGCGTGCGCGGCAGATGCAGCGACGAGATGGGCATTCCCTGCTTCTGCTGCTCCATCTGCACTAGCAATTGCTCCTGGAACTCGACGTTCTGCTGTCTCGCCTGCATCTGCTGCCGCTTCTGCGCTGCCTGGGCCGCACGACCTTCGCTATGGTACTTCTCTGCGAACGCCAGGTCGTCGTCAATCTCCTGCCGCTCGCGCTGCTCCTTCTGCGCAGCCTGCACATGCAGGAACCGTTGCCGCTCCAGCGCCTCCTTGTGCCGCTTATCGGCCAGCATCTGCTCCTTACGCAGACTCTCGGCGTCTCGCTGGCGCTGGTAGCTCTCTGCCCGCTTCTCCTCCTTCTCCACCTTGAGCCGGAACTGTTCCTGGATGGACTCCACGATCGAATGCTGGCGGTCGTCCCGGCGCTTCAACTTGCCCTGCAGAGCGCGCATCCGCTCCTCGTCCTCTCTCGCTAGCCGTCGTGCGTAGGCCTCCATGAGCTTCACGTCTTCTACCATTTCTTGCTCGCGCTGCTGGTCCTTTTGGGCCTGGACGGACGTGTTTTCGATCTGCAGCCGCTTCATGCGCTCGTGCTGCTGCTCACGGCGTCTACGGGCTTCATCGTCCAGTCGCTTGAGCTCTCGCTGCACTCGCTCCACTTGCTCGGCCTCTTCCTGCTTGCGCTTGGCCTGCTGCTGCTCTTGCATAAGCTTCTGCTGGCGTAGCTGTTCGTCTCGCTCGTAGCGCACCTTCATGATCTGGTCGTGCTGGAACTGCTTCTTGTGCTGCTCCTGCTTCTGCCACTCGGTGAGGCTCTCGATCTGATCGTGGTACGCCAGCATATTGGAGGTCTTTTCGACGCTGCGGTGCGCTTCTTTCTCAGCTCGCTGCGCGTCCAGCCAGGCTCGTTGCATACGCTTCTTGTCCATCAGCTTGGCGCGTTCTCGCTCCTTGTCGCTCTCGTACTCCACGAGCGTGAGCGCATTGAGCATGACCCACTCGTCTTGCTTCTTCAGCTCATTCTTGATGGCGTCTGCACTGTTCAGATCATCGTAATTGGCGGAACTACCACCATGATGGCCTCCTGCGTTGGTCTTGGGGCCGTCGCCCGTGCTCGCTCGCTGCTGCTGGCTGTTCTTCTCGCTCAGGCGCTTGGCCTGCCGCTCGACGCTCATCTTCTTCACCACGGTCTCCAGCGCCACGATATCCGACTCGAGAATGCGCGACCGCGACCGCAAGAGCAGCCGCTCGGTCATGGCTGTGATGGAGTCCGCGAACTGAGGATCCTGCTTAGCATATTTGTTGCGCAGTTTGGCTGCCAGCGCATCGGCCACGACCTGCCGCTTGTCGCTCTTCTTCTCTTCCTGCATCAACATCATCGTGAGTCAATAGCCACGAGACCAGGCTACTAGTGCACGTACCCGGATGAGAATGGATACAGCCTTTGCACGGCCTTCCATGTTTGCCCGCTTGGTGCTGGCGCTGCTGCTGCGATTGCCACGCTTCTCCATCCGCCTCCCAGGTCTCAATACAAGTCAGGACCAAGCCCAAGTCGACCTGCTCGTGTTGGTTGAAGAGCTTGAGGCGTCTGGGCTTCTTCTAATAATACTGCCGCACGATCACCAGGAATAGGCCACCGCCACTCGTCTGGTCTGTCTGTCTCGCTATTCTCATGCCGAGCCCTCTAGTTCTTGGGCGCGTACTTCGCTGCTTTGAGCTGGGAATCAGACGAAGTCATGTTTGAAAGAGATGCAACTTTAGATTGGTATTTACAAGAGCCATCTAGAGCTCCACGGCATTCAGACGCCGCAAATGTGCCATGGCCGAGGCGATATCGTCTGCACTCTGCGGGGGCTCCTCGCTGTCGACGCATTCCACGAGTCCGCTGGCCACCAGAGCCGCGTACGTCTCCTGTCGCATGTTGGAGAACACCATGAACTGGTCGCGCTTGCGCAGCTTGGTCTGGTACTCGAGCAGCGAGTGCATGGCCGTGGCGTCGATGTCGTTGGTGCGCGAGCCATCGATTACGACGCCCAGCATGCGGCCGTGAGCCTTCCTGGTCTGCAGAGTCCGCTCCATGGCGTGCACGAAGTGGCTGGCGTTGCCGAAGTACAGCGCCTGCTCCACGCGCACGATCACCATATCACTGATCTCCGTGGCCGACGAGCTCTTGCCCGTGGCTGCATCCACCAGCTCGTCGAAGCTGCCGTCGGTCGCTTGGCCCAGCGTCAGCACGGGTGGCTTCTTGGAGCGCACCATCACATCAAGGAGCGAGGCTGCCACCGAAACCACGAGCCCCTGCAGCAGTCCTGTGAGCAGCGTGCCCCAGAAGGCCACGATCCAGACGTAGAACTCCTGCTTGCGTACACGGTAGAGCCATTTGGCCTCGGAGAAGTCCAGCAGTGTAATGGCTGACAACAGAATGATCGCGGCCAAGGGAGCTTGGGGCAGATAGTAAAGCGGGCCAGTGAGGAAGAGCATGGCCAACACAGTAAAGGCCGCCGTGATCATGGACGCGAGTGGCGTGTGCGCGCTCTGTGAGTTGACTGCGCTGCGGGACATGCCAGCAGTCGATGGCATGCCCTGCAGGAAGGACGCGCCCAGGTTGGCGAAGCCCAGCCCCAGCAGCTCCTGGTTCGGGGAGATCTCGTACCCGTCCTTGATGGCGATCTTGCTGCCCGTGGCCACGCTCGACATGAAGAACACGATCGCGATCATGGCCGAGTTGGTCACCATCGGCTGGAACCGCTCCAACGGGATGAGCTCATGGAAATAGGCCGGCGGAAACACCGGCATGGGTAGCCCGCTGGGCACGGTGCCCGTGAGCCGGAGCCGGTCGGGGCCCAACATTGCGCCCGCGACGATTCCGATGGTGCACACGATCAAAGATCCAGCGTCGCAGACCAGCTTGCTCAGAAAGAGCACGCGCGGGTTCCAGATGGGCCTGGTTGCTTCAACGTTGCGTTTCACAGAGTCGCCATTGCGTTCTGCTTGGCGACGCGAACCGCCGCGAAATGGCCATGGTGACGCTCCGGCCGTGGTCGCGGAGGTCATTCGTACGTCTGAGGTCTCTCCGAGCGAGATCTCGACCACTTCTTCATCCTCTTCGTCGCTCATGGTCGCGCTCTTCTCGTCTTCCGAAGTCTTGGCGTCGCTGCTCGAGGTGTCGTCGTGATGCACGAGCGCGCAGGCTCCGTCCTCCAGACTGCCATGCGAGGACGCTTGATGGGCCGAAGATGCGGCGTCGATGCTCTGAAGCTTCTGCTTGCACCACTTGATGGTCGAGAGCACAGCCAGCGACACGAGGCCGAGACAGAAGGAGCTGACGTTGGTGTGCGGGATCTGGCCCACGATCTCAATGATGGTAAAGATCGTGGGCTGGCTCGAGGTGAGTGATATGCCGAGCCACGGCGGCAGCTGCGAGATCACGATGAGGAAAGCCGTGGCCGTCACGTAGCCGTTCATGGACGTGCGCGAGAAGTAGCTCACAGCGCCGCCCTGGTGCATGAGGCCGCAGATGATCATGATAGCGCCAGAGAAGAATGTGAGCAGGATACCCGTGGCCACGCGTTCCTCCATGGACTTGATCTCGGCCGCTTGCAGCAGCACGCTGACCAGCAGCGATCCCTCGGCGGCATTAGCCACCGATAGAGCTCGCGAGGAGCCGAAGATCGGATAGATTAGAGGCGCCGTGGCGGCAGTGTAGAGCCCGTACTGCGCTGGCACGCCCATGAGCGCGGCCAGCGACATCTCCTGCGGCACGAGCATCACGCAGACCGTGAAGCCCGCGATGATATCGTACTTGAGATCGCGGCGCAGGTCGTACTTGGGCAGCCAGCTGAGGATCGGCATGCGCTTGTGGATGAACTTGGACCATCGCTCTCGGGAGCTCTCCATGGCGGCGACCTGCTGCTGTTGGCACTGGCGACTGATCCAACGCACTGGCAGCGGAGTGGGTCATGGACGCGCATTGAACCTCCTGCATGTGTGGCTTAATATAAAAAGAACCCCCGACAAAGATAGCGACGCACTGCTATTTCGGTCGTCTTCGGGCCGCACGTCCATCCCCAGAGCCACACAGTTGGCCCACAGTAGGACCGCATCTCCATGGATTGGGACGGCCACTGGCCCCATGCATCACACAGGCAGCCAGGCTCACTGGACGCAACGGATCGTCACACCTCCTCCTCCTCCTTCCGTCTTGATGGCGGCCAGCTGAATTGGAGAGCTATTTCCCACTTTAATACACGCCCCTTTTGTATGACCAATCAATTGGGGATCCGATCTTGAAGCGGTGCGATGGCGTCATAGCCAATGAGATCCTCGTCTCTGGCCCGAAACAGCCAATCACCAGCGGGAAACGTACCCATTGTCCTCGGCGCGAATGAATCGGGGCAATGGCCGACGCTGATTGGCTAAACACAAGATTCCGGTTGCCCACTGAGCTGACAGGATTGTAACACGTACTTGGCTAACAGCGCGGGCGAGGGAGATGGAGGATTCTCCCCTTCTCGGCCTCTCCACCACCAGTACGTGTTGCATAACAAACCACCGTGTGAGCCCCCCGTGCCGCCGATGGAGTCTTCGAGAACGCAGGTGGAAGCGTGTTAGATAGCCGCTTCGCTCAATGGCCGCTGGCACTGAAACCATGGCTATAAAGCTGAGGACTTGGGTTACGCAATCACATCTGACATGGAAATAATCCCATGTCTGTTATGTGTGAACTACGCGTCCTCAGGTGCCCAGGGCCGCGGTTGGGGGAGAAGGACCATCACTCCGCGGCGCACTCTGCGCAATCGCTGCCGTGGCCATCAGAATCGAATTTGCCATGGGCGACCGCAGTTCCGAGATGCTGTACGCGTCTGTGGCGCAGGACGACCTCGAGTGCTCCGACGAAGGTGCCGCCAAGCGCATCTTCACGCACGGACCCGAGTCCACGCACCGCCGCGCGCTGGTGAAGAATTTACTGCTGGGCACGTTCATCCTCGTGCCGTATGTGCTCCTGCTGGCGATCTACGTGGGCGCCGGCGGCCAATCCGCCGCTGGCACGGACGGCAGCCTGCTCAACGGTGTCAATGTGGGCGACGTGCCTGGCGCCATCAACGCCACTTCGGGCGTCACGCAGTTGGACCAGATGTGCGCGGCGTCGCGCCTCGACAAGCTGGACAAGAAGCGCAATGTGTACTACGACTCGTCGCTCATCTCGCGCTCGCAGAGATATGCGGCTGTGCAGCAGAAGGGCGCCACGCTGTGGTTCACTGGCCTCTCGGGCAGTGGCAAGAGCACGGTCGGCCGTGCCGTGGAGAAGGAGCTGCTGCGTCGTCGCGTGCACGTATACCGTCTGGATGGTGACAACGTGCGCATTGGATTGAACCGCGATCTGAGCTTCTCGGAGGCGGATCGCGCCGAGAGTGTGCGTCGTGTTGGTGAAATGTCGACACTGTTTTCTGAAGCCGGTGTCATCACGCTCGTGGCGCTCGTCTCGCCCTTCCGCGCGCGTCGCGATGAAGTGCGTGAGCTCCACAAGAAGATGAACATCCCGTTCTACGAGGTCTACGTGGACGTGCCCGTGTCGGTGGCTGCTGACCGTGACGTGAAGGGCCTGTACAAGCGTGCAATCAAGGGAGAGATCAAGGACTTCACGGGCATCTCGTCGCCGTATGAGGAGCCTCTGCACCCGGAAATCCACCTTCACTCGTCCAACACGTCCCTTGATGAAGAAGTGCAGCTTGTGATCAAGTATCTGGAAGCCCAGGGCCTGCTCACTGGCGTAGAGTCGCCTCCTGCCGGATACCCTGGCGTCGCTGTCGCTGATGGTGGCAACGCTGTGGCCAAGTTCACGACGCTCTACCCTGATGAGCCCAGCACGGAGACTCCCTCTAACTACGATGAACTCCCGCGCGTGCTTCTTCGCGACGAAGATGTACACTGGCTGCAGGTGATCGGTGAAGGCTGGGCGGCCCCTCTTCGTGGTTTCATGCGCGAAGGTGTGTACCTCCAGTCGCTGCACTTCAGCAGCGTCTTGTACGATGCCGACAACCTCACGGAAGGTCACCTTGCGCTCCACAAGCCTACCAACTTTGCTGAGTACTCGAACGAGTACGTCTCCAAGGGCAAGCGCGTGAACATGCCTGTGCCTATTGTGCTCCCCATCAACGACGCTGCCAAGGAACGCATTGGCTCATTCAAGCAGGTTGTACTCGTTAGCCCCGCCGGCGAAGAGCTCGCGCTGCTGAGCGACCCGGAGATCTACGACCACCGCAAGGAAGAACGCATCACGACCACGTTTGGCGCCATGGACAAGGGCCACCCGTACATTGCTGAGATCCTCAAGTCGGGTGAATTCCTTCTTGGTGGTGAAATTGAGCTGCTCAAGCGCGTCCAGTACCGCGATGACTTGGACAAGTACCGCCTTACTCCTTCAGAGCTGCGCAAACGCTTTGAGGACATGGGTGCCGATGTTGTGCTGGCATTCCAGACCCGCAACCCGACCCACGCTGGCCACGCCTACTTGATGAACAACGCTCGCGAGCAGTTGATCGAGCAAGGATACAAGAACCCTGTGCTCTGGTTGTCCCCACTTGGTGGCTGGACCAAGGACGACGATGTGCCTCTTGATGTGCGTGTGCGTCAGCACGAGGCTATCCTGCGCGACGGTATGCTGGACAAGGATAGCACTGTGCTCGCCATCTGGCCCTCGCCTATGATTTACGCTGGCCCCCGTGAAGTCCAGTGGCACGCCAAGAGCCGCAAGAACGCTGGTGCCAGCTTCTTCGTTGTCGGCCGTGACCCTGCTGGTATTAAGCGATCGGATGGTGACAAGGACGACATTTACGCCGGCGACCACGGCCGCTACGTGCTGCGCACGGCCCCCGGCATGGAAGACTTCAACCTCATGTCGTTCTCCAAGGTGTACTACGATGTGACGGACCACAAGATGAAGCCCATTGACAAGAGCCGCAAGAAAGACTTCCTGTCGATCTCCGGCACTCGCATGCGCCAGATGGCGCGTGAGGGGCTCCAGAAATGCTCCGGCACCAAGATCCCTGATGGATGGGAGAAGAAGCCTACCTGTGTGCCTCAGGGCTTTATGGTCAAGTCTGGCTGGGACATTATGATTGACTACTACCAAAACGTCGATAGTTCGCGGTGGATTCCGTTCGCCACGCAGTTTGCCCCTGCTGTTGTCGACCAGACTCGTCTGTTCGAGCCCCTCGGCACGTTTGGCCGCACTGACTACAAGCTTTTGTTCAAGAATGACAACGGCCAGATCATTTCGCCCTGGCACGACATCCCGCTCCAGCCTACCGATAACTCCAGCGACAACCACCCGGTCTTCAACTTCATTGTTGAGATCCCCAAGGGCATCGCCCACAAGATGGAAGTCAACAAGGAAGAGCCTCACAACCCGATCATGCAGGACACGACGCACCACGGCACGCGTGGTCGCAACTACCTGTACGGCGTGCCGTTCTTCAACTACGGTCTCCTTCCTCAGACGTGGGAGGACCCCAGCGTGAAGGATGCTGCGGGTAACGGCGGCGACAACGATCCGCTGGACGTGATTGAAATCGGTGCGGCGCAGCTGCCCATGGGCTCTGTGAACCCTGTGAAGATTCTTGGCAGCATCGAAATGGTTGACCAGGGCGAGGTGGATCACAAGATCATTGCTATCTCCCTTGATGATGACGACGCCTCCCGCATCAACACCATCGCAGACTTGCGCAAGGTCAAGCCTGGCGTGCTCGAATCGATCATCGATTGGCTCAAGAACTACAAGATCCCGGAGGGCAAGTCTGTGAACGAATTCTCGCAGGAGGAGCCGACGTCGTCCACTGAAGCTCTGCAGATCATCCTGGCCACCCACGCTCGCTGGCAGAAGCTCAAGGCCGGTGAACTGGCCGTCAAGGACAAGTTCTACCTTGGTTGAATTTAGTTGAAGCTGTGAATTTGAGAGCGGGGTCATAGGCGACGGCCCATCCAGCGAGCGCTGTTGGTCTGTCGCTGTTCGCTGCCGCACCGGTTTGCATTGTAGTGTAGGAAAATCACGAGCTTAAAGGAATATATTGATGGCTTTATAGATATCACTTTGACACCATGAAGATGTGAGGCACGTCACGCTCTCTCTCGTCCCTTTCCGCCTGCATTGACAGTGTTAAGGCCTCCCCACGCATTCATGCAACTCCATGCTTTGGCTTTGTTTATAATAAATGCTGGCGGGGGCTGCTTCGCCCTCGCTCGTTTTGGCTGTTTGTTCGGTGGCTGAATGCCACTTGTGTTTCTATCGACTACAGAGACTCGCGTTCCGTTCCGCGGGCGTCGTCCAGGTGTGAATACTCTTGTGAGTTAGTTGGCTGCCTCCATGGGGCAGAAAGGTTTGGGTATAAATATGTGGCTCGCCGTGGCCTAAGCCACGTAGCGAGGGCTCTTGGCGAACTTGCGGTAGATCACGTTGGTCACGGCGTTGAGCGCGTTGACCGAGCGCATGCGGATCCGCAGTGAGTTGGATCGGTGCGGTGGCACCTTGCCGGCGCTGCGCACCGAGCGCTTGGTGGGCGACAGCGACATGAACTCGTGCTCCGAGGGCGGCAGCCGCGCCGTGCTGCTCGTGGCCGTGCGGAAGATCACGGGCGTCCCGGGGTACATGCCTGTAGGCGTCCCGTCGCGGCCAAAGGACGGCACATCCGGGGACTCCATGCGCGAGTAACGCGGCGATTCGGTCTCCGAGAGCATCGTGTTGGTCAGTTGAGTGCCGCGAAGCGACTCCGAGTGGCTGGACTTGCTGGACCGAAGCGACGCGCGCGCCTGCTTGAAGCGGCTGGCCTTGCCCTGCCAGCTCGTGAAGATCTGCTCGTCGGACCGGGACTCGGCCATGGCGCACATGCAGCAGCAGAAGCGTTCGCTCAGGTCCAGCGGCTCCGTCTCAGAGTACGTGGACAGCGGCGCACTGCTCAGCCGCGTGAGCGCCGGGGGCGACGTGTCGATGGACGACGTTGACGCCTTGACGAACGAACCCGTGAGCGACTCGTACCCGTCGCCAATGTCCTCCATGACGTGAGCCAGCGGTGACACCGGTTGCCAGGACGGCTGCGCGCCCGAATCGCCGTTGATAAAGCCCACGAACTCGGTCGCGATCGCGGTCGTGAGCACCATGCAGCCGTGGTTGGACGGGTTGGCCAGCACGGCCTGCAGCGTGTTGATGAACCGCGCGAGCGCCAGACGCCGGGCCTCGACCGTGCGCGGGTTGGTGTAGTTGAATAAATACGGCTTAGGGAACGCGTGCTTCACGAACGCGTGCAGCCACGGGCACTCGGCGAAGCAGAAGTGGCCCTGGTCCATGACGCGCAGCAGCCGCTGCTGGAACGCGCGGTAGTCGTCGTAGTGGCACGAGTGGCGCCAGTTGGCCTTGCTGCGCTTGTGGTGCACCTTCATGGCATAGCGCGCGCCGCCGTTGCTGACGTCGCTCACGCTCAGCTCGATGCGCAGCTGCTCCAGGTACGCCACGGCCGGCGCCAGCGGCACGACCGCGGACATACGCTGGCCGCCGTCGCTTGCGCGGGCCGCCTCCTGCGCGTAGTAGGCCGAGGCGCATTTGGGGTGGCGCGTGGCCTGCACTGCTGTAGCAGGCGCCATGGCGGGGTGCTCTATGAGAGAGAGCGAGGGGAGGAGGGCGATGGAGGAGGTCGATGGGGCGGAAGACCTCGCTTGGGGAATGCCTGTGGACGCAATGCGACAACTTTGGACTGTGGTACGGTACATGCATCGCCCCAAGACGGGGCCTGTATAAGGATGGCGGACGGTAGACCGGCTGTAATTGGTGCCTGCCTGCTGGCGCTGTCAGCCAGCCATAGCCAGCGTAAGTCACGTATCCGCAACATTGGGTTTCACCATGTCCACAGCAATAGAGAGGATATCTGATTCCGGAATCTAGATTGATTAGGGATGAATAATCAAATGATTTATAGATTGAAACGGATTTAAAGAGGTATTAGTTATTATAGGACACCAAAACCTGCAATAATCAGTAGTAGCACACAGAGAGCGAGAGGGATTAGGGGAGTCAAACACGCAGCCATCACCGAAACGGGCGTCAACACTTCGGCACCAAACTGTCGCCAGCGATGAAACCCAAAAAATCCAATGCTTGCGCCAGCGACACGTCATGGCCGCCGCCCCCCACTCACTGCCTGCGCTGCGCTGCTTCCGGCCGTTAAACAGCGCCTAAACGACGCCCCGGACGATCTCTGGCGCTTGAACAAGATGCTGGGGGGCTCTTTGGCTCTGTCCAACAGCTGCTGTTGCTGTCACCTGCCTCCAACTGGTAGAGGGGGCCTGGTTATCAGAACACCACACATAGAGTGTGGCCTGGACTGGACTTTGCCAGCTATGGGAAGCCCAGTCCTGGGCATAGGACGGATGCAATCATCTGTCGCCCCGCCTATTGCAGGAGAGGAAGAGACTGGACGGACCCACGTCCGGTTCCTCTGCACAAGTCGATCGTGATGCTGGCTCACGCACCGCAGATCGTCCGTTACGAGAGATCCGCTCAACGCCAGCGGCCGCCTCTGGATCCCATGGATACGCAAGTGCACGGAACGTGTGCGCACGTGGAGAGCTAAAAATAGAACTTACGTCACCAAACATCGGGAGGTAGTTTCAACTAGTGTGGCACACATTACTTGCTGTGACCTGCAGCATTCAAGCTTCTATTTTCGGACCGTGACTACAACAGCCTAATTTAGGTCCCGAATATAGGACCAGAGGGCATAATCAGAAGCGGGGGCATAATCAGAAAGTGAGATCTTCAAGAAGCCCCCAGTCTGCCAATCGCCACTGGATGCTCACGAGGCTCTCCAGGTCCGTCGTCTCCCGCCCGCTCTCAGTATCCAGCGCCATGGCCTCGTACCAGCACTTTATCCAGAGCGCTCCGGACGCCGAGTTCCCAGCCGAGAGCGGCCGGTACCATCTCTACGTGACGCTGTCCTGCCCCTTCGCCTGCCGCGCGCTGACTGCGCGCAACCTCAAGGGCCTGGAGCACGTGGTGGGGCTGTCTGTGGCACATCCGATCTTCCAGAACACCAAGCCCAATGATGACGAGGACACGCACAGGGGCTGGGCTTTCGTGGACCCCACCAAGTCCACGTACACAGGAGCCAACGGCCAGGAATACTCGACCGCCGGCTGCACGGACGACCCGATCAAGCACACGGCCTTCGTTCGTGACTTATATGAACTGGTGGACCTAGAGCCTCGCCGATACACGGTGCCGCTGCTGTGGGACATCAAGAAGGACACGATCGTGAACAACGAGTCGGCCGATATGGTGCGCATCTTCAACAGCGGCTTTGGCGATCTGGCCACCAACACGATCGACCTGGTGCCGACAGAGCTGGAGAGCGAGCTGGACGTTGTCAACAACGGCTTCGTGCAGGACATCGGCTCGCAGTTCTTCAAGATATCGTTTTTTGCCAAAGCCGAGACGGTGGAGGAGGAGACCGTCAAGTTCTTTGAGGCGCTGGCTCAGGCCGAGGCTGTGCTGGCCAAGCAGCGCTACCTGGTGGGCAAGACCGTCACGGAGGCTGACATCCGGTTGTTCCACACGCTCATTCGAGCGGACGTGCACCAGCGCGTCAGCAGCAAGCAGTCCATCTTGGACTTCCCCAACGTCGTCAACGTAAGTGCCGGACTCTCTCTTTCTCTCTTTGGCTCGAATGCCGACGGCTGACTCACTAGTTGTGTTGCAGTATCTGCGCGACCTGTATCAGATGCCTGCGTTCAAGGCGACTGTGAACTGGGACCACCTCAAGCTGAGTGTGCTCAACGCTGTCGCCGATGCGCCGGTGCCCGTGGGACCCACGGTCGACTATGAGGCCGCGCACGACCGCAAGCGCTTTGAGCTCTGAGTGAGCGACCTCCACTACGTGCAACATTTCTTCATGCAGATGTCTCTTTAGTCTGAACGTTGAGAGCCAAGTATAACGATTTTAAACATCGGACGATTCCATGTAGACTCAACAGTGAAGCACATGGGTTGCAGCTCTTTAGCTACGCCGTGGTTCGGTTCCAGGCGCAATCGTGTTGAAGGTAAGGCAGCAAGCAGAGACCAGTCAGTCGCTTCAGCCTCGACTCCACAGCCTTACGCTAGAGAAGATCGTCTCCTATGGCGGACATTGGTGTGGTAAAGCAGGCAGTTGGTCTCTCATAGCGACCATGATGGACAAAAGCTGTATGGAACGCAAGCTGGATTGAGAACTTTACATCTCCTACATGTCGAAGCGAGCACGGTCGTGAGCGGCCTCGTAGTCAACCGTGGGGCCCACAGGTTCCGAGCCGAAGTTCTTGGCGCTCAGCTTGATGTGGTCCCAGTGCACAGTAGCCTTGAACGCTGGCAACTGGTACAGCTCGCGCAGGTACTACACACACAGAGAGACATCAGGTCAGTCAATGGCTGCACATTACAAGGCTCACCAGTCAAACAAGCGAGAGCACGTACGTTGACGACGTTGGGGAAGTCTTCCAGCTTCTGCTTGCTGCTGGCGCGCTGGCTCACGTCAGCACGAATGAGCGTGTGGAACAGCCGGATGTCGGCCTCCGTGATGCCAGCGCCCACCAGGTAGCGCTGCGTGTTCAGCAGCTCTTCGGCCTTGGCCAGCGCCTCGAAGAACTTGGCGGTCTCCTCCTCGGCCGCAGCCACGTCCTTGGCGAACATGGACTTGAAGAAGTGCGTGGTCGCGTCCTGCACCACGCCGTTGTTGGCGGCGTCCAGCTCCGTCTTGAGC
>JAADVF010000433.1:0-24116 GCA_023334555.1 Elongisporangium undulatum
CATTGATAGTGGCAGCGCAAAAGGGTCATGTCGACGTTGCAAGGGCACTGTTAGACAAAGGCGCCAACATTGAGGCTGCGGATGCCTTTAAACAGACAGCGCTGATATTTGCAGCTGAAAATGGTAATGTCGACGTGGCAAAGCTGTTGCTGGATCGAAATGCAGATGTGAACGTGGCAAACAGCAATGGGCGTACTTCGATCGCGATCGCAGCACATGATGGTCATTTTGATGTTGTGCAACTGCTGCTGACCAACAATGCAGACCCAAACGCAGTTGATGCGAACGGAGATACGCCATTGATATTGGCTGCCATGAATGGCCATGCGCCGATTGCGACATTGCTGTTGGAGAATTGTGCAACTCCTGACGTGAAAAACCGTCGAGGGGACACTGCACTTGATCTCGCCACCAGACATGATTGGAAAGATGTCATGCGACTACTCCAGCCTCGAGTCGAGACTCCAGCACGAGATGAAATGCCGCTACTGATTGCGTTATCCCCAGGGCAAATGCCAGACAGTGATCCTGTGTCCTTGGATCAAGTGGAGTTACTTTGTGCGACCATGCACGAAGCCAGAGACATGTGTGCTCATATTCAGTCTCGACTGTTTCATCTTGAAGTGCAGATCTTGGGTTCCGAAGCTGCTGAGAGTGAGATATTGCTTCAATATGAAGAAATCCTAAAACGATTCCATGCGTTTCTTGTTCAATACGGGAATAAACGAATCGTGACCCGGATCGTGAGTGGTAAAGTGATTCTCAGTGTATGTCAACGGCTGCATGAAGCGGTGGACGATATAATCACGCGCTGTGATGTCACAATCATTGGTGAATGGTTGGAATGGAAAGACCGATTTCGAGCTGATTCTGAAATTCAGCGTGGGCTATTAGGAAAAGCGCTAAAGGAAACGCATTTATTGGAGAACGAACTTCATGAAACTGAGGTGCAAACAGAGGCTTTAACGCTGATGCTGTTCGAGCTCAACAATCGCGCGGGCAAGTATGAGCCCATAGAGATTGAATTGATCAGCCGAATATTTCACAAGGTCGCACGATTTTCTCGATTGGGAATTCCGTCACTGCCGCCATGGTTCATTCCTCCACATGAAGTCGAATTAAATCCGGAAGTGTCTCAAATTGGTCGTGGGTCCTACGGATTAGTGCATCGTGGATCGTGGATCGGAACGGCAGTTGTCGTGAAGTCTGTTATTTTTCAAAAAGATTTCGACAATCGTGAAATGTTTCTCAAGGAAGTTGACATCTGGTCCAGTTTACAGCATCCGCATATTGTGAAGCTGTTTGGCGCTTGCCACGTTGGCAACCCGTTCTATGTTTGCGAATATGCCTCCAATGGCAATCTTCCGGATTACTTGTACTACCCTGAGAACCAGGATAAGACATGGAAATGTCTTCATGACGTCGCGCTCGGGCTTTGGTATTTGCATTCCAAGAAAAAAATTGTTCACCGCGATATCAAGGGCGATAACGTGGTGATCTGCGAGGACGGGGTCGCCAAATTGACAGACTTTGGTCTGAGCTGTCGTGACGACGATCTTCTGTCAATGAATGATTCGGCCGAGCTGGGGGCCATTCGCTGGAAGGCGCCAGAGTGCATATCAGGCAAGAGTAGTGGGTCGTTTGCGTCTGATGTCTACTCTTTCGGCATGACCATTATTGAAGCGGTGACTGGACGGCTCCCATTTGGCATGATGTCGGATGTGGCCGTGAAGAACAAAGTCGTGAAACTGCATGAGCTCCCCAACCAACCGACGGAAATGAACGATGCGCAATGGAAGCTCATCAAGCGCATGTGCTCAACAAACCCAGCGGATCGTACTGATATGGCGGCTGTAGCTCGGGAACTAAAAGAGTTTGCGGCCGACGAACTCGATAATCGCCTGCAAAAAGAATGGGAGAGCGATGAACACGCGGAAGGGGAAATTTTGAAATAAAACCTGCCATAAGCTGTTTCGCGCAACTGAAACGCATTAGTATTTGCTTGGTCATCGAAGGTAGACCGACACTGGATCTACAAAGAAGAAATCATGGATTGTAACATCGTTGCCACAGGTTATGTCATGCACACTAGCTTCGTTATGGCTGCAAGAACAATCGCGCTGCGATCCGCTTTCCCCTTAGTGCGGACGCCGATGGGAAATGCGACTTCACGCCATTTTTTTCTAACGACTGCAGAAGATGGTTAGATGAATGCAGTCAAAGCATACCTGGAAAGCAACGACGTCCGGGTGGATGCGGTCGATGAACTCAGAAAGACAGCCCTCATGTTGGTATCTGCACGCGGCCGGGCCCATGTCGTTCACTATCTGCTCCAATACAAAGCCAACATCGAGACGACTGAGGGCATTTTAGGAAAGACAGCACTAATGTACGCATCCAAAAGCGGCCAACTCGACATCGTAAGGTTAGTGTTGGACTGGAGCGCAGACGTCGAGGCTCCGAACGAATGTAAGCAAACAATCTTGATGTACGCATCAGAAAATGGTCTTATCAACGTTGCAAGACTGCTGCTGGATCGAAACGCGAGCGTCACGGCTGCTGATACACAGCAGCAAACATCCCTGATCCAGGCAGTGAAAAACGATCATGGCTCTGTGGTGAAATACTATGTGAGTACGGCGCGAACGTTCAGGTCGAATGTGCTGCGGGAAGGAAGAAGTACATTTGGGTACTGTACACCAGCAAACAAAGTCAGCTGGATATGATGCACATAATTCACAAGAAGACAAAAGTTTCAACCCTGAACATGCTTGCTCAAGTGATGCCGCAATTGTCACGTGAAGTAGAAAGCACTGATATTAAGGCTCTGCTTTGCTCCTTCAACATGGGAAAGGGCGAATTGTCACGCGGGTTTTCAGTCGGCGATTCATTGCGATCGTTTGTCAAGAACTGCACGTAGAGATGGACTATTTGATCGAACCTTATGGTCTCGAGGATGATCTGGTATGGAAGACGCAATTCGGAGCTGACTGTGAAATCCAGCACGAGTTGTTGTCGGTGCGAAATCAAAATCGTTTGGCTGAGAGACTGCAGACTATTGCCCAATGCAATCGGACGAGTATACAATGTACCAACCTGAGATTAGAGGGTTCACACTCTTCCAAATAGATCAACAAGTTTCCACGGCGTGCCGTCATTCTCAAATACACTTGATTGTGTGCTCATTCTGAATGCCGACCGCTCTGTCTTTCGAGTCCCAGGCTCAAGCTCACGAAATTAAAACCAATTCTCGACATTTGAATACGGTACGGTATATTAAAATATTCTTCATAGCAATAAGTCACTTGGCTCTCTCTGCCTACACACGCTGTTCAGGCGTGCTGAGACCGACGGGCGCCAGAGGCGACTGCACAGCGTGGTACGTGGGGCTGAGAACCACGCGCTCGTCTCCCTTCACTGGGATCTCGACGCAGACAGTGAGGTTATCGGTGCCCTTGGTCTGGTTGGATCTGTACTTGAAGGACAGGAACACCTGCAGCGCGTTGAGGCAGAGGCAGATCACATTGGGCACCAAGATAAACGTGTTGCTGGCTGCCAGGGAGTACGCGATCCAGAGCGCGTTGCCGATGCCGCCCATGATGCACATGGGCACGATGATGCAGGCCGCCGATTGGGTCTGGATGACCGTGCGGATCTTGACCAGAGGCGAAGCGAAGAACATACAAGTGGTGACGTCGCCAATGTAGCCCAGCACCAGTCCGATGGAGGAGTTTGACTGTGGGATCACGCCGACCCAGGCCAGCACCGCGTACAGCGTGATGAGCGAGACCGGGATGGCAGCGATGCCGACCGTCTTGAGCACCTGCGTCCTGTCCTCAGCGTAGCGGGCGTAGACCAGCGTGTAGACCACGGCCATGATCTCCGCGAAGATCGTGGTGCAGAAGAGCGGGAAGAGGTCGTCCACGAACAGACTGTACATGGTCCAGATGTGGTAGTTGCAGAACATGGTCACGAACGGGATCAGCTGGGTCTGACCCGTGGACTTGGCTTTGTGGATGCGGTACACTGCGGGTGCGGGGCTCAGGTAGAGCCCGATGGACCAGATGGACGTGATGGACTTGAGCACGAGCAGCGCCGTGTGATTCATAGTGGAAGAGCTGACTGACTGACTGGCGGAGTGGGCACTTGAAGGCGATTCGAGAAGTGATCGAAATGAGAAGAAGCGCTGGGAATGCGATGAACGGACGGCAGCCGCTGGCTGGCTGGCGCAGAGCTCGTGCGACAGAGTGTAGCATCTAATCAGACGGATTACAAAGACGCAAGACCGGGGCGCGAGCTTGTGGGCGGTTAACTGAATATTGAGTATGGAGCTATGCATAGATATCGCGCTTAAAAGGCTGTATAATGCCGTCTATTTTGCATGCAATCACATGTCCATGGACAGTAGAAGTGGATTATGCAGCTAGATCGTGTGAGATGTGCAGTTTGCATTGATGCCAAGGCGCGTGTCTGGCAGAAACTGAAGTCTGAAGTTTTGGTTAACACCCAAAACGTTATTTGCGCATTAATGACGGTATTTGATTGGTAGAAAAGAGCAAACGCATGGCACTGATTCAGTTAGCAAATGTGTCTGAAGGGTATTTGATTGGCTGATATTCACGCTGACGAGGCTGTCGTGGCCGCAGCATCTAATCCGAGCGATTACCGAGATGTCCGGGGTCGTTTCGCGACGTCAAGCACTGGTGGCTGATGCAGATGATGGGTCCCACTCTCTTGCCCGATGGGTTTCATCACCTTGGCTGATTGGATGCAGCCACCGTTGAACAAAAGTCACTATTCAAGAGTTCCTATACTCAGGTGCATGTATTGAACTATTATGACATGGCCACATCAGAGCGTGGGGACTGCAGGGCGTTGTATCCAATATCCAGCGCCACGTGGTCACTGCTCTTCTTGTCGCACTCGATGACAGTGGACACGTGGGACGCCTGCAGCTTGGCCTCAATGTCCAGGTTTTCGTCCCCCTCGGTCTCTTCTCGCGGAGGAAAGACAAGGTAGAGCACCACTTGAAGCAGCGCGAACATTGCGCAGAAGAGCGCTGTGCCCCAGAGAAAGACGTCCGCCTGCATGAGTCCGTAGATGACCCAGAGCGTGTTGCCCACGCAGCCAGCGAGACAGAGCGCCACGGGGATAGACGCCGAGTTCTTGGTCTGCACGACTCGGCGCAACGTCGCGAGCGGCGACGTGTACATAAGCACGCTGCAGATGGTCGTGATGTAGCCAAAAGCGGTCTTGACACTGTGCTTGCTCTGGCCCAACGCGCCCTCCATACCGAGCACGGAGTAGACCGTCATGGCGACAACGAACACCGCGGCCAGGCCGATCAGCTTCTGGGCGGCTAGCTTCTGTAGAGTGTATCTATAGAAGACGCCCATGTAGACCAGCCCCATGAGATCGCCAAAGCCGTAGGTGATCGCCAGAGGGAAGACGTCGGCTGTGACATAGCCGTAGAGCGTCCTGTGGGCGTGATAGAGTGTCGTCAGCCAAGGGGTTTGGTACAAAGCAGCAGCGTGCAGTGGGTGACGTACCAGATGTGGCAGCTCATCCAAAAGGTCACGAGCGGCAGGAGAACAGTCTCTCCGGTGCTCTTGGCCTTGTAAATTCGATAAGTTGATGGCATGGGACTCATGCAGAGAGCCATGGAGCCCAGGGAAGCCAGAACTTTGACTGTCAGGAGCAGTTCACTGGAGACCATGGTGTTTGACAGGGGACTGGGACTGAAGTGGGCACCGAGGTGGAACTAGAAGAATGAGAGGGAGGAGAAAGTCCTGGTGGTGGTGTTGCTTTATAAACTCACATCTCTGGGCGGGTGAATGGTGATTCAATGACGTCCAATCCCTGAGATTATCGTGTGCTTTGTATAAGATTATATAGGTACTACGCACTAATTATCGTAGTTAATATAAATAATGGTATGTTGCTTATGTGTGACTTGACTTGGGGAGGGTATAATATAATAAAGGTCCGTGGATATACTATGCAGTTTTAGAGGTTATTCGGACAGGTAAAAAAAGTGAAGCCATCTTATCAAAGGATTGCGGTCTGAATAGTATCAATTTTGACAGTTTTCCATTTGTTTATGAAGGTTTTTCGTGCTGAATCGAAACCAAGGCCGAAAGAAGACCTCGAGCTGCTCGTTATGAGTAAATTTCTGCGACTCCAACGACAGAGACGCTGAAGTGATCCGTCTGTAGTGCGCGGTCAAGAACCCTGGACGTTGAGGCAGCGCATAATGGGTTTCCCTCCCGCCTCTGGTGGATGATGTCACAATTTCCCCCTCACTGTAGTGACTTTAATTAGACATATTTGATTGGCTAGTATTTCTGGTGACGATGGCGACGTGGTGTTCCCCTTTCCGCGTTCTGAAGAACAATCCCGTGGCTGTGAGTGTCACATTCCGACTATCAAGAGACAGAAGTCTGCCATGGTCTCCCATGGGCTGCTGGTCGTGGTCAAGATCCTGGCGTCCGTGTCGTCCATGGTGCTGTGCCTCAGCCCTCTGCCCTCGACCTACGGCATCCACAAGCAGCAGAAGACCGGCGACGTGGAGCTGCTGCCACTGGTGACCTTCCTGCTCTTCTGCCACACATGGTGCGGTCCTCTTGTGTTTCGCACTCGCCGCCTCGCTGGCCATGCCGCTAATGAGCCACCTTGCTGTATAGGATGCTCTATGGCTACGCGACCCACGACATCTTCCCGCTGCTGGTGACCTTCGTCTTTGGTGATATCGTGAGCCTGGCGTACATCGGCGTCTTCTACCGCTGGACCACGGACAAGCGCTACGCATTGCGGCTCGTTGTGCCGGCCCTGCTGGCTGTGGTCATCACCACGATCTACGTGGCGTTAGGCAAGTCTAGCCACACGAATCAGAGTGAGGGCGCCGTGGAAGACACGGCCGGCTGGTTCACGGCCGCTGCCAGCGTGCTGTTGTACCTGTCGCCGCTGGCCACTGTGCGCCGTGTGCTGCAGACTAAGAACTCGGCGTCCATTCCGCTGGCGCTGTGCTTTGCAGGCATGATGGAGAACGTCTTCTGGTGCCTGTACGGTGCGCTCAAGGGCGACGTGTTCATGTGGGGCATCACAGCGCCCTGTGTGCTGTTCGCGCTGTTCCAGGTCATTCTGTGCTTTGTGTACCCACCCAAGCCGGACCAATATCACGAGATGGCTGATATCGAAGTGGCCAAGATGTCTCGCTCCAGCATGGGCGACTACGCGCTTCAAATCAGCCCTAAGAGCGACATCAAGCAGGCCATTGCCTAAGCAGGCGGGCCGTTTGCTGCACAGTTTTGCTATTTGAATGTATGGTATCTATTTATTGGCTATCCAGAGTCCTCGAATACATCCGATTGCTGTCCACAAGGCCCTTGATCGACATTGTAGCGTGGCTTCTATGCCATTGTCTAGTGCGCGAAGCGATTGCCATGGTATTTGAATGATAGAATCGGTAATTTCCGGTAAACCAAGCAAAGCTTTGTGCAAACAATGAAGCGAGTGGCTGATGGGCAAGGCCAAAGATCTTATAAACCAGAATAGACAGACGCGGTGTCCGCCTTGTCGTATTGCAGCGCAAAAGGGACTTCTGGCGTACATGGGTCCATTTCGCTGGAAGGTCTTGTTCCCCTTGGCCCATCAGCCTCCCGCTCTGACGCAAGCTTCTTCTTCTTCTTCTTGAGACCCCAGTCGCCAAATGGTCCGACTAGGGAATCCACTCACAATTGATTTGACACCCAAGCACAACAAGATGGTGAACAGCGCGCTGCTGCTCGTGGTCAAGATCGTGGCGTCCGTGTCGTCCATGGTGCTGTGTCTTAGCCCAGGGCCGTCCACCTACACGATCCACAAGCAGCAGAAGACGGGCGACGTCGAGTTCCTTCCGCTCGTGACCTTCCTGCTCTTCTGCCACGAGTGGTACGTCTTGTCTCTCCTCGTCTTGCAGTGCTGCTGGTCCTGTACTGACGGCTAGCCCACTGCATTGATTCTAGGCTGCTGTATGGCTACGCCACGCACGACGTCTTCCCGCTCTTCTCCACGTTCGTGTTTGGCGATCTCATGTGCTTTGTGTACATCGGCGTCTTCATGCGCTACACCACACACCGACGCTACGCTGTGCTTGTGTTGGTGCCCGCCTTGATTGTAGTTGTGGTCACGACCGTCTACGCAGTGCTGGGCAAGACCGGCCACCTGAACCAGAGCCAGAGCGCTGTGGAAGACATGGTCGGCTGGTTCACAGCCGCAGCCAGCGTCTCGCTGTACATTTCCCCGTTGGCCACGGTGCGCCGCGTGCTACAGACCAAGAACTCGGCATCAATTCCACTGGCGCTCTGCTTTGCGGGTCTCATGGAGAACCTCTTCTGGCTGCTGTACGGCCTTCTCAAGAAGGACGTGTTCATGTGGGCCATCACGGCGTCCTGCGCGCTGTTTGCACTGCTGCAAGTGTTGTTGTGCTTCGTGTTCCCGGCGCAGCAAACGGACCAAGACCAGCAAGTGGATATCGATTTAGCCAAACTCAGCACGCTCTCAAGCTCCAGTGCGGTGGACTACACGCTGCAGAGCAGTCCCAGGATCGACCGAAGGCACTCGGAGCAGCTCTTGGTGTGATCCATTTGGACTTTGAAGCCGCTAGCAGTAGTAGATGATATGAGATCCAATTGTTAACGCCATTGAAGAGAGTCCTTTGATAAGTGAGCTGGATGGCGTTTGATAAGTGATCCTGATGCGTCACGTCCAGAAAGTGCGCATCTCCCCAAGGGGCCTCTGTCGTACAGTGCTCATCCCTGTCACGCACGCATCTCGGTTCCCCACGGAATCTCGTGGCTGAAGGAGAGGAGACCCTCCGCCTGATCCATTTCATTATCCGATTTGACTTAGACTCCACAAGTAGCCGATGGTTTCCAGCAACGTGGTGCTGGTGATCAAGATCCTGGCGTCCGTGGCGTCCATGGCACTATGCCTAAGTCCAGCGCCGTCCACGTACACGATCCACAGGCAGCAGAAGACAGGCGACGTGGAGTTCCTGCCGCTCGCGACCTTCTTTCTCTGCTGCCACGAATGGTACGGCGTCTCTCTTGTCTCCTGTTGAGCTGGCCATCGTGACTGACTACTGCTCTATCAGGATGCTGTATGGCTACGTCACGCAGGACATCTTCCCGTTGTTCTCCACGTTCGTGTTTGGAGACCTCATGAGCATCCTATACATTGGCGTATTCATCCGCTGGACATCGGAACGGAGGTATGCAATGCGCTGGCTGGCACCAGCGGTTCTGGTCGCTGTGATCACGACGGTCTACGCCGTTCTGGGCAAGACGGGGCGCACCAGCCAGAGCTTGGACGCTGTGCAGGACGTCATGGGCTACATCACGATCGCCTCTACGGTGCTGTTATACCTGTCACCGTTGGCCACGGTCCGTCGGGTTCTTCGCACTAAGAACGCGGCGTCGGTCCCCGTCGCGCTGTGTGCCGCCGGGTTCGTGGAGAACGCCTTCTGGCTGGTCTACGGCGCCATGGAGAGCGACGTGTTCATCTGGGGCATCTCAATCTTCAGTGTGCTGTTCACGCTGTTCCAAGTGGTGCTGTACCTGGTCTTCCCACCCAAAGAGCCGCAAGACCACACGCTGGAGATCGATCTGGAGCTGGCCAAGCTCAGTGCGCTCTCTCGGTCCAGTACAACCGCCTTCCACCTGCAGGCCAGCCCAACTTGTGGCTGACGTCGTCAACTCGGCAGCATGCAGGTGCACTACGATCGGCATCAACAATATCGAACAGAAGACACATCTGTAATCATATGCAGCTCTCAAGTAGTCTACCGGGTAGCCAAGATAATGGTCCCAAAATGTACCAAGATATGTAGCCATGCATTGCCCATCCTCCTTCCCTGTTGTCCGCGTCTTGGCCAAGCAGATCGGACTGCAGCGCTCGATCGTTGTCTGAAATCTCATTGGGAGGAATGCGAACATGACGACTTCATATTGGGAGGGTCTACTGTACATTTATTCACAATTGGATCAGGGCATTTCACATTCAGAACCAACGACCCAATTGCAAATGAAGATTCATCAAGGCCGCAGCTCGGACACTTGGATGTTGGCGGGCGACTGCAAGGCATAGTACACAGGATTGTCCAGCTCCCCCGCTTTGACTGGGACCTCGATGCTGATGGCCAGGCCGTCATCGACCGGGCACTTGATCTTGCTGGGGTTGAACTTGACAGTCAGGAACACTTGAATAGAATTAAGGACCAAGCAGATCGAGTTGGGCACGAGCACGAACATGTCACCGGCAACCGCGGATGTGACGATCCAAAGAGCGTTGCCGATGCCGCCCGTGATGCACAAGGGCGCGATGATGCAGGCCGCCGACCGGGTCCGGATCACTGTACGCATTTTGACCAGCGGCGAGGCGAAGAACAGGCAGCTGGTAGTAATGCCCATGTAGCCCAGCACTTTGCCCGTGACTGCGTTGGATTGAGGGATCACGTCGGTCCAGGCCAGCACAGCGTACAGCGTGAGGAGCGAGATGGGCACCGCAGCGATGGCCACGGTCTTGAGCGCCTGCTTCCTTTGCTGCGTGTGGTAGATGTAGATCAGCGTGTAGATCAGACCCATGACCTCAGCGAATGCCATCGCGCAGAAGAGCGGGAAGAGATCGCCCACAAAGAGACTGTACAAGGACCTAGAGCCCAGCATACGCGGAGACGTCAGCAGGCAAACAAGGGGCGGAGTCGTCTACTGCAGTGCTGACTTACCACACGTGGTAATTACAGAACATGGCCACGAACGGGACGAACTGGATCTCGCCCGTGGCCTGGGCCTTGTGGATGCGGTAGACCGTGGGTGCGGGGCTCAGGTACATGCCAAAGGACCAGAGCGTCGTGACGGTCTTGAGCGCAATTAACACAGCGTGGTTCATGGTCTTCAAAGGCCCAAGAAGGTGAATCGCGAAGTGATCGGCCACTGGTAACTCGCTCGGTGGACGAGTTGCGGTGCAAGCGCGTGCGAAAAACCTGCATCCAATCGCGATGATTAGATCCCCGAAATGTTTGTGTGCTTCAACTGAACTCTGTTTGCGCAAACCAGTGCCACTGGAATATTGGCCAATCATGGCTCCGTTTCTATGGTACCATGCCTCTCGCAACTCGAAGACCCAGCGGGCGCTCGTCAATCCCATGATAGCCCACGCCTGCTTCCTCCACAGACAGTAAGCCCCCCACCTCAACCGAAAGCTCTGTGTTCACGGGTGGACAGCCCCAATTGAGTTCAAGACCCAAACACCCAATAAAGAGATCCCATATAAACCATATACCCAGGATTTGGATCATTTGTTTGGTTCAAAGGTTACTATAAAACCCAGTAACTTGGTACAATTCTGTACTGATTTTATGTAGCCATGTACCAAATCCCTCATCTCCCAGATTCGAACGCGACAGGACGACAACTTCAGAATTGGAGTCGCTTTCGCGGTGTCTGGACTCCAGAGTCCTGAGCCATGGATCAGCCCCAAGTGTGTACAGTGTATGCGCTCTTTAGACGAGAACGAATGGGCACTTTTGTTATTATTACAACGCTAGCTAGACTTCGCGGGCAGACAGATTCCTTGTCTGCAGCGGCGTGAGCGGCGAGCCCATGGCGCGGTAGTGCGGGCTCTCGGCTGCGGGCTTGGCCGCCAGTCCCTGTTTCGGACTGATTACCACCGTGATGACCGGGACATCGTCACCTTCATTGCAAGGATCCACAGTCTCGCCCTCCGCCGCCGCCGTGGCTCCGCGAGGCATGTAGATCACGTACAGCACGAGCTGCGTGGTGGTGAAGGCCAGCGAGATGACGTTCGGGATGATCACGATCGGATCGTGGCTCGCAAAACCGTAGGCCACCCAGAGGCTGTTGGTGACGACGCCCATGCAGCACATCTGGATCGGGATAGGCGCCACGGACTTGGTCTGCAGCACGCGCTTGATGCGCTCCGTGGGCGACGCGAAGAAGCAGATACTGGCCAGGTCCGCGATGTAGCCCAGCACGTCCTTGACCTGGCTGTGGGTCTGATTGGTCACGCCCGAGATGCCCAGCAGCACGTAGATGGACACGACCAGCAGGATCGCCACCACGATGCCCGCGGTCTTGAGCACGTACGATCGGTTGGTCGTGAACTTGAGGTAGACTGATATATAGGCGATGGACAGCAGCTCGCCCGTGAACGTGGACGTCCAGATGGGGAAGATGTTGTGCTTCATGAGCCAATAGATCATCCTACAAGCGTTGTGCGAGAACGTCAGCTGAGCACTGGTCTGGAGCCATTGAGCTTACAGGCTAACGTACCAGATGTGGCAATTGGCCAGCATGGCCACCAGTGGGAAGTGCGACTTCTCGCCCGTGCTCTTGTTCTTGTAGATGCGGTACATCATGGGCGTGGCGCTCGCGTACGTGATGAACGAGGCCAGCGACCCAGCGCTCTTGAGGATAATGATGCCCATACTAGTGGAATGTAATGCCTGTGGGGCAGGCGGAGAGTATGGGAATGAGCCTAGACGCCTCACAGCACAAAGCCAACGCGCAGAGGAAGGCTCTGGGTTGAGTTTTGAGCCGAGCCACAGAGCAAGCCCAGCTCAAAACAGGCCCAGCCACTCAACACCGATCTCCAGTGCGTGAAGAAATCATTCTGCTACGCTACCAACGCACAACAGCCCAGCATTCTCGATAGCATCTGGGTTGCGACGGCGCACAGAGCAGCCGCCTCCGCGCGCCCAACTGCAACGAAATCGTGATGCGGCGGTCCACAAGAGGCGTACGCCATCGTGATGCGCAGGTCCAAATCGCACCCGACAAAGCGAAAAAAGTGGCTGTCTGTCGCATAGACCACGCAACGCAGGTTAGTGACTGGTCTCTCTTGCCCCAATGGCCAATGCGACAGATCGGCCGGCAAGGTTCTTCCACGTACGCACAACAGCCAGCGCTGGACGCTACTGGATTGCATCGCCTGTTCGAGAACCTTGGGGCTCTTTTGGCCCCAGCGGAAGGCCTGAAGGCGCTGTCGTCCTGCGCTCTTGGGCCCAGGACACGGCTCGGAAATGCAGAAGCCAGCCAGCCAGCCAGCTCTGGTCAAGGGATGATGGGCCTCGACATATACGCTGCGAGGGCGGAACGCCCACTGTAAACGTTCTACTCGCGAGCCACTTGGCCGTCCATCTCCTGCATGGGCCTGCCTCATGCATTCACCCATCAATCTTCAAGTTCAGGATCAGGACCAGAACCAGGCCAGGAGATCCCACTGTCTGACGACGAATGCGGCTTCGAGAAGGCAGGCGAAGGCCTTTGGGCGAGGTCCCTCTTGAGGACGAAGCTGTTCGCATCAAGCCACTCGTCTTACATGCGCATGGGCTGAAGATGAGCTGCGTATATGCATCGGCGGCATGTTGCGGCACTAGAGGAAGATGGACGCGCCGCCGCCAATGAGACCGACAGAAAAAGGGCCCCGGATCCTGCCAGCGATCGTTACAGAAGCTTCTTAGTGGAGCGTGTACACCGCATATTGTGTGGCTCGTGGCCACATATTCCCGCCTCAATGAGTCCATGAGTCTCTCTCTCTCTGGCTCAGCACGAGGATCCAATTGAGCCCAAAGCTCGCAGCTTGACCAGAGTGGACACTTGTCCAGCCGGACGCTGCCTTGTTGTCTCGAATGCACAGCCTCCTCTTCATTAACAGAGACTTATCATTGTCCAGTATAAGAGCGAGCGAGCAGTCGCTTTGTTGGCTTCCTCCCCGCCCCTTCAGGACCAATGGCCAGCGCGTGAGAAGGAGAACAAGAACCACTCGGAGAAGCGCACATACGCCCACGCGACGCTTCGCAAGCACTGGCTTGGCTGCCAGCCATCTTTCTCCGAAGAGACACGCGCAGGAATTATTAATAGGCCAATGGCCATGTCTCCATCTTCAGTCGGCCTCTCAAGCTCGCTCGCTTGATGTTTGTCCTCCATGCGCTCATGCTGTCCTGGCCACTCCACTATATCTCTCAGCCGTGATTTGCTGAGCAACAGCAGGATTTGCACCAGGCTCTGGTGGTTCCATGGCTCTAGAGGTGCTTGCGTTTTGCGGTTTTCTATGCGACGCTGCCAACGGAAAGGACGAGCCCCGGGAGCCCAATGGGTGCGGCTTTGCGCATTTGGACCGAAGCATCACGATGGCGTGGGTCGCGCTTTTGGACCTTCGCATCACGATTTCGTTGCAGTTGGACAGAGCCAGCGGCTGCTCGCGGCACAGAAAAGCTCTGACCGAGGCAGCTCGTTCCGCTGGCTCAGCAGGGGCGAGCTGGCGTCGCAATCCGACTGCAGTGTCTACGCAGATCTCGCAGCTTTCTCTCTCTCTCGGCTCTACGTACGATTCACAGCAGCGTTCTGTGTTTTCTTTCGCGCCTGTTGCTGCCAACTGACGATGCAAACGCCCTCAGCGTTTGAGAGCAGCTCGAGCGCTCATTTCAATACTACTGGCCTCTTGATCACGGCTCAAGCCCAGTCTCCAGCCCCAGCGTCGCCACCATGTCTGGCACGGGAATCACGGTATTGAAGAGCGCGGCGTCGCTCGCGTCGTTCATCACGTACGCCAGCCCCACGCCCATGATGTACCAAATCGCGCGGAACCAGAGCACCGGCGAGAAGTCGCACTTCCCACTCGTGGCCATGCTGACCAACTGCGAGCTCTGGTGCGTCTCTGTGCTTGCTATCGCCTGTATCATCTCGTCCTGACCTCTCTCTCTCTCGTAGGATGATGTACTGGTTCTTAAAGCACAGCATCTTCCCCATTGCCATCACGATGGTAGCGGGCGTGCTCTTCTCAATCGTCTACATCGGCATCTTTATCAAGTACACGACCCAGCGGCCTCTGGTGCTCAAGACCGTGGCCGTGGTGGCGTTCATCCTGGCGGCCGTGTCCGTCTACGTGACAATGGGCGCGTACGGACGCGTGGGGCTATCGAAAAGCCAGGTCACCATGCACTTGGGCTACATCTCGGACCTGGCCAGCGTCTGCTTCTTCGCCTCGCCCATGGAGCGGATCAAGCGCGTGGTTCAGATCAAGTCCAACGCGCCGATCCCGATCCAGTTGTGCCTCATGGGCTCAGTCATGAACGCGCTCTGGGCTTCGTACGGCATCTTGACCCACAACTGGTTCGTGGTCACGCCCAATTCGCTGTCTCTGACCTTCAACGCCGTGCAACTGACGCTCTACGTGGTCTACTGGCCGCACACGAGCTCTCTGGATACACTGGAGCGTGGCTGCGAAGAGCTCACGCCGGCCTACTCGGTCGTGCTCAGTCCAAAGCTCATGACTGTGAACGAGAACATCAAGACGGCCATGGACAGTCCGCAGTTCCACGCCATGCGGTCTCCACTCACGCGATTGAACTCGTGGAGCCTTGCCCCAGTGCGAGAAGAATGAACCTGAGAGCAGAGATCGACGTTTCGGCCGTGGGTTCACTGGAATAGTCTTTCAGATTCACGCGAAAGAAGATCCCAATGGCCTTTTAGATTTACATAGTACAGTTTTTGAAGCGAGATATACAAACGCGTTCTCGGCTACTCGGAGATGGTGGTTGGTTACATGTAGAACTCAGCCTTCCATGCGGCATGCTCATGGCTTCTCAACGGCACTGCTGACGTGAGTGGACGGTCTCACTCGCTGGTGGTGATTATCTGTTCTCAATTGCATTTACTTCCAAGGTATGGGCCTCTTCAAGGTCGCCTATGCCTTCTATTGTCTCGTATTGTAACAGTGAGATGGCTATCTGATACAGGAAGGTGGTGGAAGCACGTGCTTGATCGAAAGCTTTGGCCAACAGCGAGCAGACCCGGCCAGCAGCCAGGCTTGATAGAGAAGCCTGCAAAAAGCGACACACCGATGTGGCTACGACACGACAGAAGATCGATCGCCTTGGAGCAGCCGCTCATTCCTGCCCGAACTTCAACCAAATCGTGATGCGAAGGTCCAAACTGGAACAGACGCGTCCGTTTCGACTCGTCTCCTCCGCTTCCGTCGCATAGAAACCCAGCAGTAACGCTCGCGACGACTCCAGTCCATTGGCTGATTCGCGTGCGATGTGTGCAGCACAAGCAGCCAAGCCCAATTGCTGGGCTCGACGCCTCGTTCTTGGCCATCCTGGATTCGTGGTGACGACCAGCGAGTCGACGGTCTCATGTCTCTATAGCTGGTGGTAAGATCTACCGTACGTCATTGGTTCTCGAAAGGGCACGCTCTTTTTCTCCAGAGCGCCATCCACGCCCTCAGATGAGTGACGTGGATCCAGTAATATACTGACAATTTCAGGATGGAAACAGCGAGATTCGAACTCAAGCGAGTGGCAACTACCTGGAGCGTGGCTGCGAAGAGCTCACGCCGGCCGACTCGATCGTGCTCATTCAAAAGCTCATGACCGTGAACGAGAACATCAAGACGGCCATGGACAGTCCACAGTTCCGCACCATGCGATCTCCTCTCACGCGATTGAACTCGTGGAGCCTGACGCCAGTGCAAGCGGAATGATGCCAATTAGAAAATATAGTAGCTGTGGAATGCAGTGGATACTATCAAACGATTAGTACTGCTGTAATTGTTAGCGGAAGCAACTTGCCCGGCCTGACGCTTAGTAGAATTGACTAACGCAAAGTGGTGAGTCTTGTCTACGTTAATTGCTGAGGCACACGCGCTTTGAATCACTGTAGACTCCGCTAAGGCGAATTGTTTGTTTGCGATAGTCAATCTTCAGTGCGCAATCAGCAGCAGAGTTGTCCCGCCATTCCTTGATTTGTCCGATCGCCCAGGCGCGTACTAGTCACAGTATACTGGACTATTAGTACTAGTATTACCTAGTGAAGTAAGAGCTGTCCAGAAGTCAAGAGCGATTGACTGCAGGAGCACTTCCAGTGCAGCCACATATTTGAGCCAGCTTTCCCCTTCCACCTCATCCTCTCTCTCGCGCGCGCTGTTCGGCCACAGAGATCCAACGCGAACGCAAAGCATACGACCGATATTTTACTACTAGCTTTAACTTGGCTGGTTCACGCTGCTAGTACTACGTGCGGTTTGCAACGGGGACAGTGGAGAGCTCAATGCGTAATAATGCGGGCTCTCGGTCGTTTTGGCGCCGAGACCAGCTACTGGCCCTGCCTGCTTGGGACTGAGTACGATGGTGATGCTGTCCTCGCATAGACTGATCGCCTCTCTCTCGGCGGTGGCCGTGGCTCCGCGAGGCATGTAAATCACGTACAGCACGAGCTGCGTGGTGGTGAAGACCAGAGAAATGGCATTCGGGACGATCACGATGACATCATGGCTCACGAAGCCGTAGGCCACCCAGAGGCTGTTGGTGATCACGCCCATGAAGCACATCTGGATCGGGATGGGCGCCACGGACTTGGTCTGCAGCACGCGCTTAATACGCTCCGAGGGCGATGCGAAGAAGCAGATACTGGCCACATCCGCAATGTAGCCCAATACATCCTTTACCTGGTCGTGCGTCTGGTTGGTCACGCCCGTGACGCCCAGCACGACGTAGATGGTCGCTAGCAGCAGGACAGATACCACAATGCCCGCTGTCTTGAGCACGTACGATCGGTTGGCCGTGAACTTGAGGTAGACTGAGATGTAGGCGATGGAAAGCAACTCGCCCGTGAACGTGGACGTCCAGATGGGGAAGATGTTGTGCGTCATGAACCAGTAGATCATCCTGCAAGGAGCAAGCACACTGAGTTCACACGAAGACGACTGCCTGCCGGCATTCGAGACGTGCGTACCAGAGGTGGCAGTTGGCCAGCATGGCCACCAGTGGGAAGTGGGACTTCTCGCCCGTGCTCTTGTTCTTGTAGATGCGATACATCATGGGCGTTGGGCTCAGGTATGTGATGAACGATGCCAGCGACGCCGCGCTCTTGATAATGATCACGCGCATGACTGGTTCAGGAACTGTGCTTGTGTACGAGAAGGCAGGAGAGCGAGTGAGCTTCGAAGCTCAAGGCTGGCTGGAGACTGAGGCGAGCCTCGACTGCTGCGCCATACATTCAGAGTTTGACGGAATGGCGACAACGCACGACTACCGTCCACTTTCGTATTCTGGGACCGAAGACGCAGTGGCAGCCGCCCTCCCTCGCGCTTCCCAACTGCAACCACGTTGGGCGTACGTCATCACTGATGCATGCACCCGACAAGGCGAAAAAAGTGGCTGGCTGTCGCATACTGCAAGTCGCTCAATGAGGCCGATGGACTGGTCTCTTTCGCTGGGCGGCGCTCTTTGTTGAGTGTCCCAAGTTGTCCGTCCACAATCGGTTCTTGGCCTTGGAGGGGAGCTATCGCGCTGTTCAGTTGAGACTGTCGCGTTGTACTGGATATTCAGCCGCATTCGTCTGGTCTGCCACCACAGATGCACCGGTCCGAGCGTCAGGCCATTGAGCACTGCCCTATGAACACACAGCAGAACACCAACTGCATCCAGCCAACAGTTCGCATGTCAAGAGGGACCCCGCCTCAAATGCATTCTAGTTCAGGATCAGGACCAGAACCAGGCCAGGATGTCCCACTCTCCGACGACGAATGCGGATTTGAGAATGCAGGCCAAAGCCTTTGGTCGAGGGTCACCTCGACGCGCATGGAGCCGCTCGTCTCACGGCAAACAATAAGCTCGTAATGCGTCGGCGGCACAGCAGGAAGATGGACGCGCCAGCAGTGTGAGTCCGACAGAAAAAAGGGCCTGGATCATGGGAGCGATCGCTGCAGAAGCTTCTGAAAGAGTGTGCATACCGCATCGCGTGGCACAGATTCATGACTCAGTGGGTCCTTTGGCTCAACAGGGCGATTAGCCGATGGTTCCTATACTGATTTATGGCCGGTAGCTGAGGCGGTGGTAGACGGCTTGCTCACGGTCTTTAGATCCACGCGAGAGCAGGTCCAACGAGATTGATCCAGTGTTTGACTGGCAAATGCACACAAGTGCGCGTATTGCACTGTAGAAGCCAGGCTTGATAGAGAAGCCTGCAAAAGCGACACACCGATGTGGCTACGACACGACAGAAGATCGATCGCCTTGGAGCAGCCGCTCATTCCAGTCCGAACTTCAACCAAATCGTGATGCGAAGGTCCAAACTGGAACAGACGCGTCCGTCTCGACTCGTCTTCTCCGCTTCCGTCGCATAGAAACCCAGCAGTTACGCTCGCTCGAGATCGAATGCCTGCTCACGTTGACTCCAGCCCATTGGCTGATTCGCATGCGACGTGTGAGCCCAGCCAAAGCCACGTCCCACGTGCCCCAAATCCTGGATTCGCCAGCGAGTCGTCTGTGGCTGGTGATAAGATTTGCGGGACGACAGTGGCTTTCGAAAGGCCGCGATCTTGGACTCCAAAGCGACGCGCGACTCGTCAGGAGCGCACAGTTTAAACAGCGAGATTCAAACTCCGTTTACGAGGCAAAAAGGAATACATTAGGAGCAGAAGAGGCGATCGTCTAGACGGCGTCTTGTATGGATCTGCCGCCGTTCTGCAGCGGCGTCAGCGGCGATCGCAGCGCGTGGAAGCTCGGGCGCTCCACGGGCGAGAGCTTGCCCAGGTCCAGCACGGCGCTGTTCTTGCGCGTGGGGCTGAGCACGACCGAGATGTGGGCCGGATCCACCGATGACCGCGGCAGCCAGGAGCTCGAGCGCGGCCGGAATACCACGTAGAGCACGAGCTGCGTGGTCGTGAGCGTGATGGTGAACACGTTGGGGATGATCACGAACACGTCGCTGGTGAGGAAGCCGTAGACCAGCCAGAGGCCGTTGGTGATGGCGCCCATGACGCACATGTGGATGGGAATGGGCTCGACCGACTTGGTCTTGAGCACGCGGTGGATGCGCTCCATGGGCGACCCGTAGAAGCAGATGCCGGCCACGTCCGCGATGTAGCCCAGCACCTTGCGCACCTGGTCGGTGCTCTGGCCCGTGAGTCCGCAGACGCCCAAGACGATGTAGAGCGTCACGATGGCCAGGATCACCACGGTCACCACGAGCGTCTTGACCGCGTATGAGCGCTGCGGGCCGGCGTACTTGATGTAGATGGTCAGATAGACGAACGACAGGAGCTCGCCCAGCATCGTGGCCACGAAGATCGGGAAGATCTTGTGCATCATGATCCAGTAGATGCTCCAGAGATGGCAATTGAGCAGCATGCCCACGAGCGGGAAGTGCGACTTCTCGCCCGGGCTCTGGTTCTTGTAGATGCGGTACATCTGCGGGGCCAGACTCACGTACGTGGCGGCCGACGCGAACGACGCCAGGTTCTTGAGCACCACCAGGCCAGTGCCGGTCATGCTTGAGTGTTGTGGGGCGGGACGGGGGCCCGATCCGGGTCGGCGCTGATACTGGAATGGATCTGGCACCGCAAGCTCAGAACCATCACGGCGTCTCTCATCATTGATGGCGACTGCTGGGGAATGTGCGATCGGCCATCGCTGGTTCTTGTGGCCTGTGGCCAGTCGGGCCAGAAAAAGAACGCACGTGTGCACATGTCGCAGATGGCTGGGACTTCAACCAACGATGGGGTCTGATGTGTGTGGCGCGCGTGACAGCCATCAAGGATGACTTTGCGGGAGCGATAGGCGCCCGCTGTTAGCCAGTGGTTTCGCAGAACGAAATGAAACGCCGGAATCAAGACATGCGATCAGGTGACGCCCTGCCGAGCTGAACGCTGGTTGCGCTGAGCATTGTGCAATGCGTTGTGGGCTCTGCTCTGATTGTGTGTAGGGACCCAAGTCGTAGCGCATGTAATGGCAGACACAGATCCGCTCGCAAGGCCATGTCCATCCCAGCTGAATGGAAGGCCCGCAAGCATGGAACCCAGGAGGCTGCTGTACATGATATCGAACGCTCTGGCGCACCTGCTTCTCTGTTCTCTATCTTTATTTCCGGCAGCGGCAACGGATAACAAAAGCGCCAGAGACGATCACGCGAAGGCAGAGCTATTTCTGGCTGCCGAGCAGCAGATAACTCCACTCGAGCGAACGACACGAGCGGAGTCGTTTTTCTAGTCGGTCAGATCGGTTTACAAGTCGGTTTGCTATGAATAGGGAGAGATCCACTGATTGTGCAGCTCTTGAACTGCAGATGCAGGTGACAGAAGCACCTGGCTCTCTTGATGCTTCTCTTCAGCTATACTATCAGTGCTGAGGAAGGGAGGGCACCTGGCTTGATGCGTTGCCCTCAAGTCGACTAGCTATTTGCCCTTGCAAATCTTGTGTTTACAGTCCTTTGACGATCTGATAAAATCCTGTCAAATGTTGTTCTCAGATCCTGAATCCGTGGTAACTTAATTCAGTAATCAGTCGCCTACCACTCATTTCTCATACACAATCAGACAACGCAATGCACTGAGATAGGATAACCAGCACTCTACATGCTCATCCCACGTCGACCTTCTCGCTCCTGGCGATTGGGAGGGCCAATGTCCCAAGCGCACTTCCCAATCCGCGTCCTTCCACATCCACCAGCAGCTATGACCGGCACGTTCACGCTGGTGCTGAAGAATGTCGCGTCGCTGGGCACGGCCGCCACATACGCCAGCCTCACGCCCATGATGTACGGCATCTATAAGGACCGGAGCGTGGGCGAGAAGTCGTTCTTCCCGCTGGTCGCCATGCTGGCCAACAGCCACATCTGGTAAGCCACTAATGGCTGCTGCATATCTATGGAGCTCAAGCCATCTAACTGCTTTGCTATGCGACCGCCACAGGTCCTGCTACTGGCTGCTCAAGCACATGATCTTCCCGATCCTGATCGTCACGATCTTCGGCTCCACCATGTCGATCATCTACATCAGCGTCTACTACCGCTTCACGCCAGACCGCGCCAGCCTACTCAAGGCCGTGGCCGTTGTGGTGGCGATTCTGGTCGTCGTGACCACCTACGTCGCGCTGGGGGCCTACGGCTACACGAACCAGTCGTACGGCCAGGTGCGCCTGATCATGGGCTACGTGGGCGACCTGGCCAGCATCTGCTTCTACGGCTCGCCCATGGAGCGGATCATGCACGTGCTGCGCACCAAGTCCGTGGCCTCGATCCCCATAAACATGTGCGTCATGGGCGCCATCACCAACGCGGTCTGGCTGGTCTACTCGTGGCTCATCAGCGATCTGTTCGTGCTCGTGCCAAACGCCATCTGCCTCGTACTAACGAGCACGCAGCTCGTGCTCTACACCAAGTACAAGAAGAACGGCAGCACTGTCGGAGACCTGGAGCTGGGCGAGATCTCTGTCGTGTTGAGTCCCAAGCAGCTGCGAACACACAGCCAACTGGATCTGAGCAAGCTGCAGCTCTCGCCGACCATGGACAGCCCCAGCTTCCACGCACTGCGGTCGCCGCTGTCGCCCTTGCGGTATCCAGTTGCGAATACCCAGTCGACTTAATATCTATGTAAATCTATACGAATAAAGACTTAGATTAGACACCTATGCAGCAACGTGTGGCCAGGATTCGCTGCTCGCTGTCGCAGATCTCGAAAGGGAATGATGGTATCCCTGACTTCAAGTTGCCAATAAAACAAACACTCTTGATTGCGCATGGGCTCTGCTCCTGTGGCGACTGTGGGCTTGCAGCTGCTGCAGCCCGCGCGCGTTCGTTCTGGACCAGCCAGCAAACAAGCAATCCAAGGCGCACGAAGGCATCGCGATCCTGCTCCTACAATCCGCATAGTGCAATCTTCCCACCGTTGCAATGATGAACCACGACGCCGGATACCAGATTCTCAAAGTGCTCATGGCGGTCGCGTCGGTCCTGCTCTGTCTGAGTCCGCTGTCGTCCATCGTGAAAGTGTATCGCACCAAGACGACTGGCGAAATGCGGGTCCTGCCACTGGCACTGCTGCTGCTCACGAGGCACATGTGGTAAGCTCACTGTCGCTTCAGTTCTAGTAGATAATCGACCAATCCTCACGCAATGGGCTTGCCTCGTAGGATGATCTACGGTTACATTACGGGCAATATCTTCCCGCTCTTCGCGTCCTATCTCTTGGGCGAAGTGCTGGCCGTCGGCTATCTGGCTGTCTACTTCAAGTACTCGACGCAGCGCCATCTCGTGCTCAAGATCTGCCTGTGGCACGTCCTGGTCATGATCCTGGCTACAGTATACGCGCTTCTGGGCGACTGCGGTCACCTACCGCAATCGCCAGGGCAAGTGGAGTCGGTCTTTGGGTACCTGACGGTGGCTGGCAACATCTGCATGTTCGCCTCGCCCTTCGAGACCATCCGCCTGGTGTTGCGCACCAAGTCGGCAGCCACGATCCCGATCGCGCTCTGCCTCATGGGCTGTGTCTGCAACGTGATCTGGCTGGTCTACTCCGTTGCGAACGACGACATGTTCATGCTCACGTCGTGCTCGATCTGTCTTGTGATCGCAGCCATTCAAGTCGCGCTCTACGCTGTCTTCCCACCCAGCAGCGACGATGATGATCTGGGGACGCTGCCCGTGGACCGAAAGGAGTCCACCAGCCTCAGCCCAGTGTTCCTGGCAGTGCTTTCGCCTCAGTAGTTACTGCAGACGTTTACGTGGTAATTCTGAAATCCAATGGGAAGATCGGCTCATGAAATCTGATTCCGCCACACGTCACAGATTGCGGCAACATGTGAGCAGAGAGTGAAGGTCGCCATGACATCCGAATGAAGGTCTCTGGCCTTCCTCCGCGCCACACAACAATAACGCACGTTGATTGATCTTACTACCATCCAGTCTTCTGGGCCATGTCTTGTCTCCAGCGTAAGCCTATTCTGTGCGGAAGAACCGCTCGACAATGGCTGGGGAATGGTGCAGGCCTCTGCACCACGCGCTCTGGCGCTGCGCCGCGTGGCTTCTTCGGGCCAGGCGGATGAACTCGTTGCAGAACTTGGTCAGCAGCCGCTTGCGTGAGTGGATGCTTGTGCCGATCTTGACAATCAGTCGCGGCTGCGCGAAGCTCGTGACGATGAAGCTCATGTACGGATCGCAGAAGTGGCACTGGCCGTGCTCGTGCTTCTCCTGCACGCAGCTCCAGACGCTGTGACGCAGGTCCGCAAAGTCCGAGAACCGCTTCTCCAGCTGAAAGCTGGGACCATTATGGTTCGTTTC
>JAADVF010000434.1:0-24112 GCA_023334555.1 Elongisporangium undulatum
ACCGCGTCACTGGACACGCGGATCATCATGTTTGTCATCATTGCTTCTATTTGTGTGCTTTGTACTTGATTCCTACCGGTTTTCGTACCGGTAAAATGTCATTCTCCCATAAACTCCCAGTCCTGGTAGAAACAAGAAATTACTCCCTTTTCAACCCGGGAGTTAGCTGCCAGACGAGACATCTGCAAAATCGAACTCCCAGTCGTTGCCAACCTTGAGAATGACTGGTCCTGGATATGGATCTGCTTGGACGTGGAAAGATACGCTTCCACCAACTGAAAGGTGGAGGTGTTTCATCAGTCTCTGGTTGCCGGCGACGCCAGCATTCAACATCATTGTGCTTATTGTTGTACTAAGTCTTACACCCGATCCTTCCGAAGCCGTTGCGATTGAAAGCTCCTGTCTCGCGCATCGTCGTTCAGCTCTGAATGAATCTGCTGGCTATCGGTAGCGACGACCGCTGCTTCTGCTGTACGACGTGCAAATTCCTTGAGCTTTTCCATAGCAGCGGCATAGAACTTTGTATCTTCGTGGAACTTTTGGCGAATGCGAGCAGCCTTCACTTTGCGCTCCATCACTGACATGGCGACGACTTGATCTGCCGCTGCGCACAGATCTTGCGGCTCAAAATGGCCCACAAGACCGCCAACATCCTGTAGACCGTGAGACCCATCGAATGCTCCCCCTAGGAACGTCTGGTCCCCGTAGTCGACTTGTGTTTTCACGTAGACGCCCATGTCTGTGGATGGCACGAGCTCGTTCATGGGCTCGGCATCAGTGGTGATGATGACACCGCCAGTGGCACGGGCCTGGTTTATGTAGTGGCCGTACCCTTCCATCACGCTCGGGCAAAGGAAGAAAGCGGACTCGGCCATCACGCGACCGAATCGCACGGCATCCAGTCTGTCCAACGTGGCGTCGATGTTGGAGCTGTTGAGGATTCGGCCACTCGTTTCTGCATCAAACATGATATCCAGATTGTCCTTGTGGATGTACAGATCCAGAGGCGGCAGGTCTGCACGTGACAACCAGCACCGCAGTATCTCCCTCGTGCCTTTCCAGCCGCTATTGCCAGCCGTATGCACAAAGCGAACGTTCTCGAAGTCTTTGCTCTTGACCACTGCATTCGCATCGCTCGCCGTGGTGCGATGGCGTGCGAAATGCGCCACATCCGATGTCGTGTGCTTTGTGTAGAACACTTGCGTGTTGCGTGGATTGCCCTCTTGCTTGTACCACTGAGTGACTCGGCTCTGACAGGCCAAGGTCTTGCACAGCACGACATCGGCTCGCCAGAAATGGGTCTCGCGTAGCTCGTACATCTCAATGTTGGGCATGAGGTACATGGGTTTGTCCTTGGAGGCGTCTACCACGTTGTCCCAGTAGTGGTTGAAGTAAATAATGGGCGTCCTGGGGCAGATGTCGTAGTAGCTCAAGCTCCGACCGGTCTCTGGGTCTTCGAAGACGTCCGTGAAGACCCAGCCAGGTAGCAGGCGTGACTTGAGATCTAGATACTCAGCAAACGACGTCAGTCCTGGTTGGCTGAAGAGAGAAAGCGAGAGTGTGCGCATACATTTCGTGTAGACCACGCCATCCTCGCAGTAGCCATGCGAGCGCAGTCCTGCGGGCAGGAAGACGTCGACGTCCGGACAGTCCTTGAGCACCTGCAGCAGCCACGGGTCGTTTCTCCGCAGCAGCAGCTTCCTGTCTTTCGCCGTATCCTGAGGGCCGTGGCTGCGAGGGCGGCCGTACTGCCACGGAATGATGACGTCGCCGCTGTTCACGCACACCTCTTGCAGCAGACCCACGTGCAGGAGATCGGATGGATCCACTTCGTTCTTCCGACCCTCGTCCACCACCTCCTGCTGCTCGAATGCCTTGCTCTCGCTCCCTGGTACGTGAAACAGCTTGGTGTTCATTCTGTGCCGCACGCCGCGTATGGCTTGCGAACTCCACGTGACATGGACGACTTCGAACACGAAGATGCCCAGAGACAGCGCGATGAGCAGTCCCAAGAGGCTTCGGGTGCTGACCGTCGCCAGGAACCTCTGCATTCTAGCCGCCGCCTCGAGCCCCATGCTCTTCAAGTCTCAGCAGCGACTCTGTCTCCGTGGGCCTTTCGAGCAACGGACGAAACGGAAGCCTATTAGTGCTGAAGCGACGCATGAGGAGGACGCCTGATCTCATGACTTGGGCCGCCACCTCTGGAGGCCAGAAGGAGACTCCGAGAACTCAGTCGCAGTCGGTAGACTCATCAGCCGGCAGGAGCAGCAGCCATGAGGAGAAGAAGCCGCTGGAAGATCGGTACAAAAACCCTCGGGTTCTGGGACCTTCTGGCGGTAAAATCCCGCACCGGTTTCTGCAGGAATTCCTTCGTGTTCCTCAATGCGCCGCTGGCCAGAAGGTCTCCCTCCATCCTGAAGCATGGCGTCGACCTCACACTCCGTGCACCCGATGCCCAAGCGCTGTGCTCTTTGCGCCCGACTGGCCTCTGCGACCCGTAGCGGCAACTGGGGACTCGTCCTCGAGCTGCTGCAGGAAGCCGTGCAGTCCTCACCCCAGAGCCACCGCCCGCAGGAGCTGGCCCTGTTGCTCTACGACTGCGTGGCCGAGAGCCAAGACGCAGAGCTGCTCACGCTGCTGGTGACCAGCAAACTGGACCAGAGCCTGCCCGAGTGGTTGGCGGTGTGTCACAACTTGCTGCAGGTGCTGGTTATGGAAGGCAGCGAGACGCTGCTCGAAGCGTTCCTGGCTAACTGCACCAGCTTAACCGCGCGAGACGACTGCTGTCCTGTGCTATCGCCCGATCCGCTGGGCAGAGACCCCACAGAGCCGTTCAGCAAGGATGGATGTCCACCACTGCTCATCGCCGTGGAGCAAGACAACGCCCGTATCATCCACATCCTGCTCGAGCACGGCTTCGACCCCAACGCCTGCACTTCCAGCGGCCGGTACGCCGGCTGGACGCCCCTTCACGCAGCTGCAGAGTGGGGCGACTGTATCGTGATCGCCATGCTCTTGAAACACGGCGCCAGCACCAGGCGACAGACCGTGGACGGGGACACGCCGCTGCACATCGCTGTGCAGAATGGCCATTTAACAGCCTGTCAGATGCTGCTGAGCGCAGACGCAGACCCCAACACAGGCAACAGCGAAGCCTCCACGCCGCTGCACGTGGCTGCAGAAGAAGGACATCTCGAGATCATCCAGCTCCTGTTGCGTCGCGGCGCCGATATTCACGCGCGCAACACCAGCGGCTCCACCGCGCTGCATCGCGCTGCGTTCTTCGACGAGAGCGCCGCGCGCTTTGCCTCTAGCGAGACGGACACGCAGGTGGCGGTGGTGAAGCTGCTGCTAGCCCATGGTGCTGACATGGCTCTGCGAGACGCCAACGGCCTGTCAGTACTGGAGCTCGCTAAGGAGACCAACAGCGACGTGATCGTGGAGCTGCTGGGCAGTCCGCTGCACGGCCGGAAGCGCATCAAGTGACCGTCCGTGGTATTTTAGTTTTTTATAGCCAATGTAAAGCCCCAAAATATATTTTAACCAATGATAGCACTTGAACGAGATCTATTACGAACCATATCCACCAATCATATGCAGTCAACCCATTCTCAGATGAGCACATACTCGTCCTCGTCCTGCTCGCTCGCGTTGTCCTCGTTCATCGAGTCGCCCGAGAGGCAGGCGTCGTTCAGCAGGTCTGCGCTATCGTGCGCTCCGTAGTCCGGACGTCGAGAGGCCACGGAGAACGGACACATGCCGCCCGACTCGTCCTGGAGCTTCTGCACGCGCTGACAAAAGTCCAGATAGTCGGCCCGCGTCTCGCAGAGGAAGCCCAGAGCCAGCGACGGATCGATGCTCTGCACGGCCATGACCAGCGGAGTGGACGAGTGCACAGTCCGCAAATGCGTCTACGATGACAGTTAAGGTGAGTTCAAAGAGAAAGCCACGTGAGCTCTACAGTAGATCGTACCGCTGTGGGGAAGGCCGAGTTGACTTCGGCCGTCGGATGCACATCGTGTGGGTCCAGCAGATGCAGGCGTTCTTGTTGCGAGCCTACAAAGTAGACAGAGTGGCCTCTCTTGCCGCCGATGATGCCCACGCTTTGCGGGAACGCAAAGGTCTTCTCGATGATGGGTACATAGCACTCGTTCAGTTGGTCCAGACCCAGTCGCAGTGGGATCAGCACGAGCAGAGAGGTCGTCCACTCCTTTTCGCTCGTGTTCTTGGGCGGGTTCATGAGAGGGTCGTAGAATGCTGGTGGGGGCGAAGACGGAGATTGGGCAGCTTCAGTCTTGCCGCCGCCAGCAGCGTCGTCCTCAAGATGCGAGACGCAGAGCTTCATGACGTCATCGCTGTAGACGACGCCTTCCTGCGGCACGTACATGGACAGCACCCCACCCAGTTCTCGACTGTGCAGGTTCACTAGATCACGCAGCACTTGTGCTGCTGTGGTAGGGCCGTACCACTCTCCTGGCAGCTTGTCGTACTGCATGCCGAGCTTGACCATGCTGTGGATCGAGTACAGGCAATCGGGATCCGGACTGTCCACGAACCACTTGAGCAGCGTCACGTAGGCCGAAGGAAGCTTGTCAGTGCTGAACAGCGGCATGCGCCAATCGCGTCCTAGGATGCGACGCTTGAGCGCTTGGCTGAGCATCATCTGGGCCGAGCGCAGCATGCAGCCCCAGCCGGCGTCGCTGGTGTATTCGTATGGCTCCATCTTTGCAAAATCGCGTCGATACGTGAACCATAGAATGGATTCAAAGGCACTCTTGTACTCGTCCAGGTCCACGAGCGGGTCCTGATAGCAGCGGCCGAGCATCCAGACGGGCGTCTCGAGCGTGGCCGCGCTGCTGACGTCCAGCTGGGAGATGCCGTGCGCGAACTGACTCATCCTGCCCACAATCGCGCCGCCCAGGTAGTCCCACACGGCTCCGCGTTCCAGCAGATACGTCGCCGTCTTGACTGGCGAACGAGATGGATGGAGGTGAAGGTTTTGATCCGACAAAGGCGTCCGCTTCTTCTCACGGCATCAAGCGGCCAGAGGAAGCGGCTTTCGGACGAATGCGGGTTCTTCGATGTCTCTTCAAAGAAGAGGGGAGCACGACGGGTCGGGTTGAACTAATTTAGAAATGGGTTGCGGTTCAGGCCGGGCCAAAAGAAAAACCCGGATACGATTTTGGATTTTTAAATCTGGATAGGTTGAGCAAAAACCCACAAGGAGGCTATTAAACGATAAAGTAGTGTAGAATGTACTGCAAAAAAATAATCGCTCCCTGCGTTAGTCGATATCAGTTTATAGTCAGCCGTGGCACGAGAGACGACGACGACCAACCAGAGACACTTTCACTTGTTGAGCGCGGCAGATCAAATGAGTCCGCAAGGCTTACCTATGTTTGGACATGGCTGACTCTTTAGAGTTCAGTGTTATCAGGTTATATCAAACAGTGCCAAAGAGAAAGTTGCATTAAAAAGCGATAAGAAGCTATCATGGACGAAAGTGACACGCTGCTCGGCGCGATCTGCTGTGCACCAGTCATTACTCTTCAGATCCCCCAGTTGTTTTTGCTTCAGACGGTCGGGTCATCTTGTTTTCGGGATCTCTCCATATCTAACAACAGTTACGAGTCTGAAGTTTATCTTGGAAGAACAAGAAACGAACGAAGATCGAAATTGGTTTATTCTTCCATGGCCAGTTAGCCACTGAACTGCATTCCCGTCTGGACCCTCCGTGAAAGATCCCCCACGGACGCGTGTCTGTCCCACGCCCTTTCAAGGGACGACATTGGCCTCTGTTCCATATTTAAAATGAATCCATTCCGTATCTAGCGCCACGTGTGGGGTAATGAAACCATCCGGCATGACGTCATCTGGTCAGCTTCTCACTTGATTCCAGTGCTCGCGGCGCTTATTTACGGAACGCTCCCTTGTCCTATACGGGACCACGGACCGCCAAGCGCTGATTCCGTCGGGCGGTCTGCGCGAATCTTTGCACTCGCGAATTTGTGGTCTCCAGTCGCCATGGTGGACCAGAAGCCGCAGCCCAAGCGCCTAATCACGTATGCCGAGCTGGCGGAGCACGCAACGCCGGCCACGGCCTGGATCGTGATCCACCACAAGGTCTACGACGTCAGCAAGTGGGAGGGCCACCCGGGCGGTGCCGTCATGTTCACGCAGGCCGGCGAGGACGCCACGGACGCCTTCGCCGTCTTCCACCCGACCTCGGCCTTCAAGCTGCTCGAGCAGTTCTACATCGGTGACATGGACGAGTCCTCGCGCAACCCGAACGGCGAGCCGCTGAGCGAGGAGGACATCGCCAAGGAGGAGCGTGCCAAGAACTTTATCGCGGCCTACCGCAAGCTGCGTGTCAAGGTCAAGGGTCTTGGTCTGTATGACGCCAGCATGGTCTACTACACGTGGAAGGTCATCAGCACTTTTGCGATCTGGATGTTGTCGGTGGCCATCTGCTACAACTTCAGCGGCATGCTGGCCTACACCGTGGCCGGTTGCATCATGGGTCTATTCTACCAGCAGTCCGGATGGCTGGCGCACGACTTCCTCCACCACCAGGTTTGCGGCAACTCGTACATGGACAACCTCATCGGCGTCATGGTCGGCGACATGTGGCAGGGCTTCAGCGTGCAGTGGTGGAAGAACAAGCACAACGCGCACCACGCCGTGCCCAACCTTCACGCCAGCAACGGCTCGTGCTTCTCGGGCGATCCGGATATCGACACCATGCCGCTGCTCGCCTGGTCCAAGGAGATGGCTCGCAAGGCCATGGACTCGAGCTGGGGGCCGTTCTTCATCAAGAACCAGGCCTACCTGTACTTCCCGCTGCTGCTCTTCGCCCGCATCAGTTGGTTGCTACAGTCGTACCTTTACGTGTTCAAGCAGTTCGCCTTCTACGCGTACGACCGCGTGGAGCTTGAGAACCCCGAGAAGATCGGCCTGGTGGTGCACTACATCTGGCAGCTTCTGGTGCCGTACTACTGCGGCATGAGCATTCTTGAAGGCTTCGCTTTCTTCATGATCGGGCAAATGTCCTGCGGTCTGCTGCTGGCGCTCGTCTTCAGTCTCGGTCACAACGGCATGTCGGTGTACGAGAAGGATACCAAGCCGGACTTCTGGCAGCTGCAGATCACCACCACGCGCAACATCTCGCCGTCGCTCTTCATGGATTGGTTCACGGGCGGTCTCAACTACCAGATCGACCACCACCTGTTCCCCATGATGCCTCGCCACAACCTGCCCAAGGTGAACGGCCTCATCAAGTCGCTCTGCAAGGAGTTCAATGTGCCTTTCCACGAGACCGGCTTCTGGCGCGGCATCTACGAAGTGGTGGACCACCTCGCCGAAATCAGCGTCGAGTTCGTCACGGAGTTCCCCGCCATGTAAGCGTCGCTTCCTCCAAGTGCATCCATTCAAACGCCAGCAGCGCAGCAAACACGACAACAACACTGAAAACAAATGAGAAAAAGAGAGCGTAAAGCCTGCCATTAACAGCAAATCAAACATGCCAACGTACGCCTCACAGCGCGTACCTTCAGGGTAATCCACTGATTTTTCTCCATCCGTTTGCTGCAGGGTTCATCCATTCGCTTGTTTACATATAGCGCAGCTGCGGGCGTGGCGGGGGAGGCGCTGGTTGGTTCTTGGAGTCGCCCTCATCGACTGCGAAGCACAGCTGCAATGTGAAAGTCTTGCCGTTCTTGTCCCAGTTGCTGAAGAACTTGCCCTCGCTCTTGTCAATCTCCAGGTTCGGGATCTTGAACGCCACGGTCTCGTACGGCTCGCAGGCGAACAACAGGTACTGCATGTTCTTGTCCGGTGTCTCTACCTTCTGCTCAAAGGCCGACATAAAGCGATGTCGTGGTTGCAGCTTCGGGTCGTGCTCCGGGTACGCGACCTGGAAGAGCAGAATGCGTGCGCCTGTGTCCGGGTCACGCTGTTTGGTCACCTTGTAGCCTGGCAGGCCGATCTTGAGGGCACGAGGGCGAGCGGCAGCCGCCGCAGCAGCCTTCTGAGCCGCCAGCATATTGGCCGCCGCCGTCGAATGCGACTCGTCGTTGGCCTCCTTGGCCGCACGCCGAGCGAGGTTGGTCTGATGGCGCTTGCCCTGGGTATGCGCCAGGTAATTGCCTTCATTGTTGTGCAGCGTGAGACAGAGCTTACACTCGTACGAGCCCAAGTGGTTCTTCATGAAGTACGGGTCCTTCGCCAGATCCACCGTCTCGAGCGCCAGTTTCCGAAGCCGCTCGCGTCGGTCCACATTGGCCTGCGACTCGGAGGCCACGCCTCCAGCGCCAGGCTTGGATCCCACGCGGTTCTGGAAGTCCATGAGTCACGTCCACAGCCGCAGAGAGACGAAGAGATCTCGAGAGCTTGCTGGGCGCTTGATGCTACCTGCCGCCTTCCGGTCTATTGGACCAACGCCCAACCTGCCCGTGCTGATTTAAACACATGCATGTTTTAAACAAACCGCCGCATTTCAAATGGGAAATCCAAGGTAAAAGTAAATCACGCATTAAGTATAAAAAGTGTCGCTCGATATGCTCACAGATCCATGTCCTCGATCTCGTTGTTGTTGTTGCCACCAGCAGACGCGCTGCCCATCGCAGGCACGTAGACTTGGTGACTGCCTTCTGCGGCAGCCACACCTTGGAACGGCATCTTGGCAGCGTCGCCTGCAGACTGGAACATGTCCTGCTGCCCGACGTTGAGAATGACCCACACGGGGTCCCCAAAGAACCCTCGTGCATTGTGCAGCCGCCAGCTACCGGCGTACGAGCCTGCAGCTTGTGGCATACGCAGCGATACCTGGATATCTATCCTCTGTCCAGCGTCGGCGCGCACGGGAATCTGTTGCGGTCCGCTGAAGTTCTCACCCTGGATGAACACTAAACTCGAATCCGCTGGCCATGGGTCACGACTTGGATTGACAAAGCTCCATTGCTACACACAGCAAGCCAATCGCACAGCTTTAGTCCCATCGGCATGAGCGCATTTTCGCATTACGTCTCTTCCGCGATGCGGCGCTTCAACAGAAAACGTACCATGTGGATGCTCTGGTCCGGACCGAAGAGCGTGTTCTGGGAGTCCGAGAGGTCGCTGACAAACTTGGCGTCGAGCTGAGGCTCAGCATGCCCGGGCCCCTCGCTCTCCATGTCCATGTCGTCGTGTGTCTGCGTTTGCTGCTCATGCTCGTCATCGCTGAAGCTGCTGCCGCCGGCATGCGCCTCGACGGTCGTGAGGAAGTTGTTCACGGCCGTCTCGACGTTCCAGTTGGAGGACTCGAGGAAGAACGTGGCCGTGGCCGGGTCCAGCTGCAGCAGGTAGGCGAACTGGTCAACGAGCTCGTCGTGGTCGTGCGTCGTGATGCTCTGGAACATCTGCAGCAGCTCGTCCGCCATGGCTCCGGTTCCGATCTGACTAATGGCTTTCTCCCAATTGGGGCTTCGTGTTTTTTCGACAGTTCCTGCCTCGGGTTACTTTCGAGACACATGCTGTCTGCGCTACCTTCGCGCAACCTCGACTCGGACTTCAACTCTGAAAAGATCCCTCGCCTCCGTCCATCAGATACCGTCTGCCTGCCCAGTACGTATCTCTCGCGCCTGCTCGCTCATTCTCATTCGGGAATCCGCGCCAAAGCCGACAAGAACCTTCTCACCAAGCCAATCACCATGCAAGCTCTCCGCTCCTCCACGGCACGCTGCGTGTCCAAGACCCTCAAGCCCACGGCGCGCGCCTTCGCGTCGGCCAGCAAGACGCCCATCGTGAACTCGCACAACGAGTGGGATCCGCTGGAAGAAGTGATCGTGGGCCGCGTCGATGGCGCTACGATCCCCGAGTGGCACGTGTCCGGCAAGGCCGTGTGGCCCAACAAGTGGTGGGATATGTATAAGACCAAGAGTGGCCAGCCGTTCCCCAAGGAGCTCATGGAAGGCGCCGCCAAGGAGCTGGACTACCTCGCTGAAGTGCTCGAGGGTGAAGGCGTGATTGTGCGCCGTCCGGAAGCGAGCGACAACTATTTCAACCAGTCGGTGGAGACGCCAGACTTCAAGGCCAAGTCGCAACTGTACGCCGCCATGCCGCGCGATGTGCTCATCGTGTTTGGCAACGAAGTGCTCGAGGCACCTATGGCCTGGCGCTCTCGCTACTTTGAGTACCGTCCGTACCGCAAGCTGATCAAGGAGTACTTCCAGGTGGGTGCTCTCCATGGTCTCTGCACTGGGGGCGTGACCATTCTGGTGCTAACCATGCTTGATTTTGTTGCAAATCACGCGATTGCAACTTGCAGAAAGGAGCCAAGTGGACCGCCGCACCCAAGCCTTTCATGAGCGATGAGCTCTACAACGAGGCCTGGGAGGCCGAGAAGGGGACTTTCAACGTACGTGCTGCTGTTGTGCTGACCACTGCGTCAGTCGCTGCTGGCTCGATCTCATTTTCTCACGTGTCTCTTGTGCCGCACGTACCACTCTTTGTGTCTTTCCCCAGTCGGTCGTGACCGAGTTCGAACCCGTCTTTGATGCCGCTGAGTTCACGCGCATGGGCCGAGATATCTTCACGCAGCAGAGCCAGGTGACCAACAAGTTCGGCATCGACTGGCTGCAGCGCCACTTGGGCGACGAATACAAGATCCATGTGCTCGACTTCCAGGACCGCAATGCCATGCACATCGACGGCACGTTTGTGCCGCTGATGCCGGGCAAGCTGCTGGCCAACCCGTTCCGACCGTGCATCACGGGCCGTCCCGTCAAGACGTACTCGTACAAGGGCAAGGACTACGAATACCGCCTGCCCGAGATGTTCAAGGGCTGGGAGGTGTTCGTGGCGCCCGAGCCGGAGCTCTCGCCGTCGCACCCGCTGTTCTTCACCAGCCCTTGGACCGCCACCTGCAACGTGCTGGTCGTGCGCCCGGGCACCGTGATCGTGGAAGCGCACGAGAAGGCTGCGCAGCAGGCATTCAAGGACTGGGGCTTCGAGGTCATCCCCGTGCCGTTCCGCAACTTCATGCCCTTCGGCGGCTCCTTCCACTGCGCCACGTGCGACATCCGCCGCACGGGCACGCTGCAGTCGTACTTCTAGAGAGTCTCGTGCATCTGAATACCTGTCTGAAATGATGAATGAATGAATGGGAGCTTTTCAGGATCATCTGTGGCTCGTCTCTGTTCCGGCTGCAATAACCCATCAATCGTTGTGTCTCTCACGGTACTGCCTCCACCGCCCCGCAAGAAACGAGAGGAGGGGGGAACGCCGCCGAAAGGGGGAGGGAATTTATTATGTAGGGCTAGGCGCCTCGTCAATCCTGAAATGTTACGGTTTAGTATCTTGCGTACATTGATTACTTGCATCTGCTTTGGATTTCATAAAACACATATATGAGAGTTTGTATAAATGTGTGAAATCTGAATTTGTAGACTTTACCCAACCGTTGCGCACTGGAAATATTTCGTGTGTAAACTACGGTTTGGACCATCACTCCAGGAAACAAACGAGCGACGAGGAAGGGGGGAAGGGAGGGGGGCGCGTGCGCGCATTGCTCCCGGGGAGAACGCCAAAGTGTCGCGCGAGTCGTCCGCCGTGAGCCACGGGCAAGATCACGCGCCAGCTCCGCCAGGGACCGGTAAGAGACCAACCATGCCCACAGTTGACTCGTGTGCGATTAGATGCGTTGAATGAGGGGTCGATCGCGTCCATCCGAGTCGAAACGGCCCGTCTGCGCGGCGGCATGCCCACCAGTGCGTTTTGCCGCGGGCGTTGGGCGCATCCGGACCTGCTCGTGGACGCGATCGATCCGTGCATGTGTAGTTAGCCCACTTTGCTGTTTTTTCGTGCGAAATTGAGTCATTTTTGAGGATTTTGGCGTGGTTTTCGGAATCCCTTATTAACAATTATCGCTTTCTGTGAACTGCCCAATGCGCGTGCGTAGATGAACGCGTGGAGCCTGCCGATTCCAGCATTCATGTACGCATTCCGTCACCCCCGTGTCTGTCTGCGTCCTGTGTGAGTGCGTAAGATGCTAACTGTTGTGCTATTCGCTCTGTGCGTCGCAGTTAGTAACGATGGCGTCCAATAGCGATGGCGCCGCGGCACGCGCAGCGCTCGTCAGCGCCATCAGAGGGAGGATCGTCGAGTATAAGGAGCTATTGATACGGTGCGTGCCATCGTGAGTGTGCGTATATGTGCTGAGGACGCGCAGCTCACGATATATTTTGCCTATACAGGCAGCTTGTGGATCAACGGGAGGCGCTGCTGGCGTGTGACGACGGCCAACTTGTGTCAAGTGATCCAGATTCGGAGGAAGAAGAGAGCGCGAAAACGCAGAGCAAGGAGAAGGAAAAAGAAATAGCAGAATCGACACCACAAGAGGAAGCGATTGCGATGGTTCAGCATCGCAAGGTCATAGCCGACGACAGCGAAGCAGTGCAGATCGTTGAGGAACTCGAAGCGAAGCCCAACTTGCTGGACGAAGCGACAGGTTGCAATGCGAAAAAAGGATCAAGAAGCAAAAATCATCATCAAAGTCCAGTAGACGAGGCGGTTGAAGGCGCCCCGCGGACGACGAAAAAGCGACGCGTTTCGATTGTTGATTCAGTCCCAAAAGATACCAAGACAGCGTCCAGATCAGACGACGTCGTATCTGTCAAGCACGAACCTCGACCAGTGGGGCGAAGAGTTGTGAGAACGTCTGTGCCATCCAAGAAATATCTGGAAGCCTCTCGGCATGCAGTTCACGAGTTTTCAACCGCTACTCCGTCTCGAGCTGTCGCTCCAAATAGTCAAACAAGTGGTTCGTCACAGCAGCCTCGACGAATTTCGACAGAACAAATCTATGGCACTTTCGAACAAAAATTACGTGATTCGGTTCGCATGAATCAAGATATTAGTGTGAAGAGTCTCTCGATTACAAGAAAGCGTCAACTGCCGCGGTTGTCGATGCCACTGAGACAAAAGAGTCATTGGGATTACCTCTTGGAAGAAATGAAGTGGATGGCTACGGATTTCGCCCAAGAACGGAATTGGAAGCGTGTGATGCAATACCATTTGGCGAAGGATGTTATTGTTGCTCAAAACGCTGAGAGAGTACGACAAGAGAAGGAAAACAGGCAGGTCGCGCGAGAAATCGCTCTTCAAGTTTCCGCTTTTTGGCATACGATGGAGCGCATTGCTGCACGGTCGTCAGTTCGATTTGAAGCAGGTGGATCCAGCACCCAGGATGAGGTTTTCAGTCCCCCATCCAAAGTAGATTTGATAGATAAAATGGTCGACAAGAAGCACGATTCAAGTTCACCGGACAACGATGCTGACATCAGCGAAAATGATGTTCCGACTTTGCAGTACAAGAAAATTGTCCTGGATAGCGGATCTGAAGACAATCACAAAATCCAGCTGACTATGGAGGTCATGAAGAATGTAGTGAACGCAGGCAAGGCAGCTCGCGAAGCTATGTCTGCAATCTCAAGTGCCAGCGGAGTTTCTCGAACCGAGGAAGCGTTGCGCCAAGTACAGTTGTTTCCCGGATCAAATCGAGAGACTAGTGGTGGCACAGCAGCAGTGTTAGCGACATTTCAAGCTCTTTCGCTTCGATGGATGCTGGCTCTGTACACCGCAGGGCTGAATATGCTTGTGAACGATCAGTTGGGAATGGGAAAGGCTGCGACTATTTCTGCTTTTTTGTTCCTTATTGAATTATTACGCGATCAAGATACGAAGCAGTCTGTTGATGGGTCAGTAGTTGCGTCTCCGCACCTGCTCATTGTGGCCGAGGAAGAGCTTCACAAATGGAGATTTTATTTGAATGAATGGCATCAGAAGCGAAAAATTCAATTATATACTGGAACCCCATCACATCGAAAACAATTGCAGCGAGAGTGGACCAAAAAAATAAGGACTTCTGTCAAAGACGAGTTTTTGACCGAGCACACTGAGCTGGACGAGATGGACGATGATGAAGACGCCAACGAACCCGTTTTCTGTGTATTGTGTCCGGTTAACATTTTTCTGGAAGACCACGAAGATTTTCTGGCAGTCTCGAGTTGGCAAATGCTAGTCGTTGAAAACGAATTTGATTTATTGTTTGATGATCCAAGATGCATTGATGCATTGAAGAAGCTGCCACAACAGAAGCGTCGAATTCTATGCCACGGTCAACCTGTTGAGAACTGGAAGTCTGGTACTTTGCGCTTGCAATATGCTGAGTTCTTGGTTTGTGACTCGGCACCTATGCATCGTGACAGTGATTCCTGGTATCGACATCTTTTGGTGGAGAAGGCATCTGCAGTTCGTTCAATGCAGATTCTTGGAAAAACGAATAGCGCAATGGCGTCACTATGGAATACATCTACGGATTCCCAGTATGTAAATCCATTGCTACTCGGTCTACATTGTTTAGGTCTTCGAAGGGTCCGCAGTGAAGTTGAACCCCAATTGGGCAAAATTGAAGAGCAAAGCATAAGCTGCAGCTTGACTGCATCTCAAATGGCTCAATACCGTAATGCTATCACAGGTTTTTCGTCGTCTGTATCTTCTGAAGATGGATTGGACGTTTGGCTTCAGTTATTTCTCCGCTTGAGGACGATTTGCAATTGCGTTGACCTGGTGAATGATATCGAGAAGTTGGCTCATGCTGATATGCGCGTAATGTTTGGAAGCTCGACGAAGCTGGAGGCAATATCAACGTTACTTGCTCGGCTTGTGGTGAAAGAAGAAAAGCGAGTTGTGATTTATTGCCAATTGGATGCTATGTTTCCAATTTTGGAAATGTACCTGATGCTTGCTGACATTAGTTTTGTGCGCATTACTGGTACCCGCTCTATGCAGCACCAAGCTCTATATCATTTTGCGAGCCGACCTGCTGTTCGTGTGGCATTAGCCTCTACTCGGTTATCAAGCGTGCAAGGACGTCGTGCAATGTCTGTTTATGGCGGCGATGCAATCATCGTTCTTGACAGTGACTGGAACGCTACTTGTGACGCAAAATTGCGAGCCGGCTGGGCGAGAACTGCTGTAGCAAAGGATTTGATCCCAGTTTATCGACTTCATTGCGAACACACCATCGAAGCATCATTGCTTCGAGTTGGTGCATGCCTGAGCGAAAAAGTTTTTTGGGAAATGTCTCCTCATGAACTATTATCAATTCCAGCAGATGGGTTGCTCGACAGTGGGATCGACAAACCAAGATGGTGGACTACATCCAGTGTTGCTGGAGCTGGAGGCGTTGTTACCGAAGCAAATATAGGGAGCAGCGCCCAACATGCAGAAGAGATTGAAGGGTATGGTGGTAGTGTCGACGAACTCGAACATCCCCTCATTGTTTATCCGGCTGAGCTTGATGCAGAAGAGCACTTGCTCCTGGCGAATACTGACGAGCTCACACCAGTTGAATGGTATGCGGTCAACTACGTCCATGGCTTGACCGATAAAAAGAGGCAAAGTCCTGAATTAGACAATGTGGGCGAACTGGGCGATGCTTCCTCCAATGGGGTAGATGAATTTTCTCAGGGATCCAATCAAGTACCATTTGAACGAATTGTGTCGCTGGAAACTCAACACTTGTGGCAAGACGGTGATGCTCAGAAGCAACTCTTTTATGAAGTGGATACCCCTAGCAGCGGCATGGTATCTCAACGACTGGATACTTCAACGTTTGGCAAAGTGTTGTCTCAAATGCGCATGAAAGGTGCTGAGGTTCATTACAAGCTTTACATGCCCCCTGAACCGCTGTCCAAAAGCTCTGCTGGTATCGATTTACCTGCTGAGCCTGGAGATGTTGATACAAACCAAATGGCTTTCCACGTTTCCTATCGTGTCCCAGCACCACCTCCCCCACCAGCGAAATTAAAAACTGAGTCGATCGTGCTACAAGGCGAAACTCCTCTGAAGCCTATGAAGACAAAAAAACAGCGCAATACAGCTTCCACGGCTTCGGGTTCAGGTCGTGCGAGTGGTCAGCTTGGGCAAGCTGGTACAGCCACTACTGGTGTTAAGCGTAAGCTGGACCAGAACGGCGTCGGAAGTAGCGGCTTGAAATCTGGATCTGTGAAGGAGCAGCGATTAGATTTGGATGGAATTCCTTTACCGACTGGTGTTGAGTTTGAAGACGATGACTTTTGGGGAGATACGAATTTGGATGCCCTTGATTCAGCTTCGTGGGACGATGCGTCTGTGCTTACTGGAATTCTGGGCTCATCTATAGATTCTTCGACCAGCACTGGATCTACCGGTGCAGCAATTGGAACTTCATCGACTTCAGGGTCAGGTGGCCAACGATCAAGTTCAAAAAAGCTCAAAAATGCCGGTGCTGGTGGTACGACCAGTAATACTACAAAAAGGAAAGGAAGCATGTCGTCTTTCGATTCTGGGCGTGACAACTGGACTATGCAGGATGACTTAGTTTTGAAGAAGCTCTTCGAATTGTATGGCTCAAACTGGACCTTGATCGCTCAAGTATTCAACACTACTACGGCCGTTTCTCGCTTTTTTTGCAAAAAGCGGTCTCCGCGTCAATGCTATGATCGATACGGAAAGATTATATCTGGTAGTCTGGCAAGCAGTGGGCTCTCATCGACAGCGTCTGTGAGTTCAATGTCTCAAGATATCAAGGGTATTGCATCCCACGGATCCTCCAAGCAGCTAAAGGGGTCAACAATGGCGGCAATATCTCAAGCTGTTTTGGACGCTCGTATTGGTCTACCAGCAAGTGAATTTCTCCTTCTGTTTCCAGCCAGGCATAGTCTGCCGGGTCTTCCGCCGCCTTCAGTCGTAAATACACCAACTTTAGTGGAGATGGCCATGAAGAAGCGAAAACAGCAGGCAGCAATGATATCCTCGGAAGCAAATGCTGGAGGGGGCCTCGATGATTTGAAATCGATCAAGAATTCGTTTGATGCCATCATTCAATGCATGAAGCGCAAAACCGCTCAGCCGTCCATTCCTGTTGCTGGGGTTTCTCCGACTTCTGCCGAAATGAGTGCTAAGGCTTCTCTCACTGTATCTGGCCCTTCATCCAAGCCATCTGCGAAGCCTACGTCTGGAGTACTCCATTCTTTGACAGCTTCCAGCAAAGCTGTTCCATCTCCTCACAAGTCATACGTTGATATGATTGCGCTACTTCCAAACGCAGCTCTGTCTCCAGATGATGTTATTAAACGGGGTAAAGAAGCAGCAGCAGTTGCTGCCGCGGTTGCATCGGGAGGAAGAGATGGATCTGATAGCATCATACGATCACCGTACGATACATTTCCGGGTTCGTCGACACGTAAAAGTCTTACGCCGGCTGGCATTACGGCCGCTGCACGTGGTGGTAACAGCGTGATTCGTACACCTGGAGGAACAGTTGCAGCAGCTACGAATGGAATTCTTCCTCATCAAGCCACGTCCACGAAGCTGGCTTCTACGTCTTCGTCGTCGTGGGGAGATATGCCAAATCTACACCACTCGATGAATGCAAGTGCTGCTGATGATCGAAGTCGTCTTAGTACGGCGAGCAGTGGTATGATCGATGAATCGGCAGGATCTGACGCGATGAATCTGGTTGGTGGAGCTGTCGGAACAAGTTTGTCTGGTGGAAATGGGGCACGAAATCCTATGCCTGTAACGACGTCTACCTTACTGCACGTACTCGATCGAATGCCTGAGATCAAGAACAAGATCCAATCTATCTTGAACCGTAGTGATTGCTCCGAAGCACAAAAAGTCGCAATGATTGCTCGACTTTTGAGCAATACAAACGCCATCGGCAATCCCAACGTGCTCGGAAATACGACTCCGGTGGTAGCTGGTTCGGCAGGTACCAATGGGACGCCTCCTGCAGGTTTAGCTGGTGGGAACGGGGATGCATCATTGGTTGCATCTGCCCTTTCGTCATCCTTGAGAATGGGAAGTAACAGTCCCATGCCTGGAGAGCTTGGTTCATCGTTCGGTACCGACACGCCAATTCCAATGCCAGCTTCCTTGGCTGAAGAGCCAACACCGAATGCTCTCGACTCCAGCCTCAATCACAACATCTACCCATCGTCATCTCCATCCTGAGCAACTACATACCCAGCCAGAAGATTTCGAAACCATGCCAAACCCAAGACCCCACAGTGCAACGGAACGGACCAATCAACGTATGTTTCGCTAGCGCTGCTTCAACGAGTTTCACCGCCATCCGTGAGCAGCCAACCCCCATAGTTAGATCATGACGCAGAAATAAGTAAGCTCACGAGCCCATCCTATCATAATAAATAGATCCCGCCTCTGTAATGAGTGCTCCTAGCAAACCGAAAGGGAACACGAGGCAAAGCCAGAGAAGATTCTCATCGCAATTCATTAGTTTAGTGTACAGGAGTGTGTTTGAGAAGCCATTCGCGAACTGCGAACTGCTTGGCCTTTGTCGCCGTTGCAAGTGCTCTGGCATCGCACGCGAGACCACAATGCACCACAAGAAATCGAACCATTTCGAGATTTCCCGCTGTCACAGCGTCGTACAGAGCGGTGACGGTCCAGCGTTCGGCTCTGTTGAGAAAAAGCCATCGTACGACATGTAGGTGGCCATTCATAGCGGCATAGCGCATGGCAGCTGCCGTGCAGCCTTCTTGCCGATGTGAGTGCAGGAACTGGATGATATCGAGTCGTCCGGCCGCCGCCGCGTGGTCCATAGCTCGAGCTGTACAGCCTTCGGATCGGTTTTCGGTCAGCCATTGAACGATTTCCAAGTGGCCATTTGCAGCCGCACCATTAATGGCACTGGTTGTGCAGCCCTCGGTGTGATTCTCATGCAGCCACTGGACGATCTTCAAGTGACCGTGACTCGCAGCGTTGCTCATCGCCGCAGTTGTGCATCCCTCAGATCTGTTGGCATGCAGCCATTGGACCATGGCGAGATGGCCATTCGTAGCCGCATCGTTCATCGCTCGGTTCGAGCACCCTTCGCTTCGGTTTTCTTGAAGCCATTGGACAACATCCAAATGCCCATTCGCAGCAGCGCGGTCCATTGCGTCCACCGTCGTACCGACACCTCGAGCGTGAATGCACTGGACGACAGTCAGATGGCCTTGAGCAGCTGCTGCAGCGATCGCGTCTCCCGAGAACTCCACTTGGGGTCGCACCGAGTACAGGAACTCAATCAGCGCGAGGCGGTCTTCGCCCAGAGAAGCGGCCGTGTCAATGGATTTATCGATCCAGGCGATGCGCTTCTGCTGTTCCTTCCACTTGTACTCGTTCGCGAGCCACTTGGCGCAATCCAGATCGTACACGCCGCCGTGAGGGTCGCTGAAAGACTGGTCTGGGAAGTTTGCGCACAACCATTGGGCCACAGCAAGCTGGCCGCTCTGGATCACACGATCGAGCGTATCGAACGCAAAGCTGGCCAGGCCGTTCTCATGGAGCCATCGAAGCTCATCCCAGCGACCGTAGATGGCGGCCGCACTGGCCGCGCTCACCCACGACTTGACGGTGTGGGTATTGCGGTGCGAGTTGGCCCACTGGACGTAGGCCAGATTGCCTTCGGTCGAGTAGTTGACGAGGCGGAGCAGCAGCGTGATGCCTGGCGCGTTGTCGTGCAGCCAGTAGGCGATGTCTGAGTACGGACACTCGACCAGTCCAAGGCCCGAATAGACGCTCCGAGTCAGAAGCCCTTGCGCCTTGAGCCACTGGAGAACGCCCAGTCTTCGGAAGCGCACAGCCAGACGGAAGATTGTGGAAACGGCCTCGGGCGCTTTCTCGGGCAGGTAGTTGGTCATCCACCATTGCAGCACAGCCACCGTGATGTCGTCATTGTCAGCACCGACGGCGTGGTCCGTGATGCACTCGTGGATCGCGTGGTTAAAGCGCTGCTCGCGGAAGGCCTGGCCCACGCCAGACCACTCGTACGCGACCAGACGATCCAGCAGGCGGACAAACCCCTTGGCAGAGGCGCTCTCGAGCGTCCACTTGGTGCTGATACCGTCCAGATAGCGGTGCATGGCGGTGGCCACATGGGGCAGACCCGCCAATTCCGGGCCGCAGACAGCGGCAACAGAGACCAACAGGTCGCGCGGCGGCTTGGGCATCGTGTGGTAACGAGTGCGTCAACGGTGAAGTCACAGAGTGTCTCTTGATTGCGGCACCGTTTAAAGCGCGCTTCGAATACAAGCCCCCTGTTTTTAGTTTTGTCGCACGAGCGAGTTCTTGCGGGTGACACGCGCGACGCTGGGGATGGACTCGGACCCTGAAGCAATCCTGCGACAGCAGCAACAGCGCCGGTTGCTTTTTCGGATGCATAGCAACGCGCCGCCATTATCCTTCCATGATGACAGCTAGCAACACGACGTATTACATTATAAAGGACAGAGGTTAGTCTGTAGCGGTTAATAATGCGCGGTGCTTGATAGGTTTTCTTTGACGTCGCCATGAGACAGGGAAGCGCAAGGCTTCAAGCGGCGCTGTCGCATCGCCAGCATGTTCTCGAGGACAGCCTACAACAGTGTTTAATGGAGGGGAGTGTAACGGCATCGTGCCTCGAAGCAGCCGTCGAGAGTTGGACTCTCATTGAGGCTGGTATTCAACGGAATCGCACAAGAATGAGCGTGGCTTTGGATAATAACTGCGCGCTGTTTCTTTGTGACCAGTTTGCATTGCGAAGGCCAACAGAGCTCCTTTGCTCTAACTCTTAAAGGGGCATAATCACTGATGGTGAAGAGGCGTCATCCTCAGAAGATCTCAGCACCAAACAGGTTGCTATAGTACCTGCCTTGGGCGCTGGAGGATGACAGATGGACTCGTACATTCAAAAAGCTGCTGCTAGAACGTGGGAGGCCCGTAGGACGCGCGACTCACGAGGGCGGAACACGCTATGAAGCACCGAAGAAAGAGATATAAGTACACCAGACCGAAGCCTATCTCCAGCACATGATCGCACCACTGGATGTCCTCACTCTGGCACAAGTACTGCTGCTCCCACGCCATCATGACCTGCTGACCGCACGAGCTCGTGAGTTCGTCCTTTCCAACCACATTGCGGTCAATACGCCAGGCGCCGAAGCCACTGACAGGCAGAAGTATCACCGCACCACGTCAACTGCTGATGCGCTGGTGTCAGAGTTGTATAGGGTCGAAGCGCTTCCCAACTGTCAGGCAGGCTGACAGATCCGATCCCTCCCTTTAAAGAGCCGACTCTTCATCATTCTGATTCCGAACGCCTGTCCGAAGGAAAAGGCCGACCACAAGCATTTCCATACTTCCCACCCCAGCAGTCTCTGCTCCACTCGATCGAAATGCAACCACGCATCCGTCTGCGCATTCACCACAACGCCAGCATTCAACCCCAATCTCCACACCGCTCGGTGTTTACGCGCTTTGCACTGCTTCCACTCGGCCCATCGGCAGATAAGAGGAGAATGCCCAGAGAGCTATAAGACTGACCAGACCAGTCATCCTTCTCCAGCAGTTCGTCCGCAGGGGTCGGCGGTGCCGCAGCAATTCCGAGCTTGAAGCCAGGAGAATAGAAACGCGGCTCCTCCCCATCGACCGCTGCGTTTGGGTCCCATACTTTGTTCCATACAACCGAATCCAGCCAATGGGGATGCGGCGTGACGTGCAGCGCCAGGCCGCTTCTCCATCATTCTCCCAGCGTGGCCATGCGGCGATCGATTCCTCATTCTGGAGACCGATGCAGTTGAGGCGGAGCAGCGTGTCGCTCCTCCTGACGCTCATGATCGACAGTGCGAGTGCTGAAGACGGCAGCAAAGACACAGGCAGCTCGTCGCCCGTCCTGCTGATCGTGCTGGTCGCTGTGCTGCTGCTGCTCGTGGCCGAGAGCATCGGGTACCTGCTCTGCCTCCGTGGCCACTTTCTGGACCGCTTCCGGAGACCGTTGCTCGACCAGTACGTCTGCATGCTGGCCCTCCTCCGTTATGATGATCAGGCTCATACTTGTGTCTGCTTGGCTGCAGGCAGTTTACAGACAGCGGCAATCGCGTGCAGCGGGAAGACATCCACGATGCGTGAGTTCCATGCCTTTGATAGTAGGAGACAAGAGGACTGACGCTGTACTCTGTGTTCTGAAGTATCGACGAAGACAATTGGTGGACGTGCGACGTGTGCGCGCACCAGAACAAGGACTCGGCGGCTGTGTGCATGCTATGCGGCACAGCGCAGGACGAGATCCGCAAAACCATGGACACCGAGAGCTTTGGTAGCATCCGCGGGCCGTACCTCGCTTATGCTGCGTCCAAGGAGCTGAATACGCGTCAGAAGCGCGCTGCGAATCGCCAGAGCTGGATGCGCAGCCTTGGCAGTGACGGCAAACGCCACTGGACCAAACGGCCAGTGGAAGCACCGACTCCTGCGGCAGATGACAGCGGGAGCAAAGACCTTGACTCGTTCCATTCTGCCGTGGACATCAAAACCGATTCGTACGATGATGATGACGCGCCTGAGTTATCGCCTGGGCCAGCGTTTGTATCGCGTGTCGTGAGTTCGCCCCAGCATCCGGACGGGCTTCTACGCGCGCTCAATTACGCTGAAGCGAACCCGCTGGCCGGATCCGACGGCCACGACATCGACGAAGACGATATCACGTACATCGACGAGCAACTCGTGCAACCATTCGCCGTCAAATACGAGTGGTTTGTCAGACAAACGACGCCGCGCATCATGCACTGGACCGACGGCCCATTAAAGATCCGCGTCCGTCGCAAGACGGTTGTGAAGGAGTCTATCTGGCAGCTTGGCAACGTGGCATCTGAGCATTTGAGTCGCACGCTGCGCATTGAGTTCGTGGGCGAAGTGGCGATCGACGCAGGAGGACTGGAGCGAGAATGGTTCGAGCTCATGGGTGCCGGCATTTTTGACGACACGTTTGGGCTTTTTACCTGCATCCAAGGCGATTCGTGCTCGTACTCGATCAATCCTAACTCGGCAGATATCTTGGGCTCCAACCACCTCCTGTTCTTCCGTGGTGCTGGTCGTCTTTTAGGCCGAGCGCTGCTTGAAGGCCGCGTCATGAGAGCTCCTCTGGCGCTGCCGATCTTGAAGCACTTGCTGGCAACCCCGATTTCACTCGCGGATTTGGAGTTTGTTGATGAAGAGGTGTACCAGTCGCTGCTATGGCTGAAAGAGAACATCGGGGTCGATTCTCTGAGCCTGGATTTTAGCATCACGCGCCTCAATGCAAAAAACGATATTGAAGTTATCGATCTGAAGGAGAATGGTCGAGATATCGAAGTCACGGATGCCAACAAGGACGAGTATATCAATCTGCGAATGCGGTACATCATGCTGGACTCGTTCGCTGAACAGCTGCAGTACCTGATGACAGGCGTGTTTGAAGTGATCCCTCAGGAGCTTCTGTTGGTATTCGACTACCAGGAGCTGGAGTTCATTCTCTGCGGAGCTCCTTCGATCAATGTAGACGACTGGAAGGCGCACACGCAGATCTCCGATGGACTGCCCAAGGAGTTGCTTGACTGGTTTTGGGATATCGTGGAATCGTTTAGTGCAGAAGAGTGCGCGCGTCTGCTTCAGTTCGCCACAGGGTCCTCACGGGTTCCAGTACAGGGCTTCCGAGCGCTGACGAGCTATGACGGCCGCGTTTGTCCGTTTTCGCTCAATGCTGTGAAGTACTCAGTGTCTGCGTACCCACGAGCCCATACTTGCTTTAATCGTCTCGACCTTCCTATCTACACAACAAAGCAAGAGCTATCTACTGTGCTTAGAGGGATCATCGGCATGGACGTAACGGGCTTCACAGATGAGTAGACGTTGATGCATCCAATATAATAAAAGTCGTTTGATAATTAATATGCAGCTATCAGCCCACAAACCAGACCCTAACTTTGCTCAAAATATCGGTCGAACACCAACAAACACTGATGTCCTAAACATTCGTATGGTATTAATATCTCTATAAATCAAAGCTCATTACAATTAGCTAAATCATACCTTCTCGGCCTAATGGCTAAGATCAAGTGTAGTATCTGTTCTAATCAGTGTGAAAACTGATTTCCGGGAAATTTTTCCGGTCTTTTTCACATTCATTTTTCTAGTCGGCTTTGTTGGTTGGGCTTGCTCAGCTGCATCGACAGGTTGCCGGGGACTTACACCCTTTCCCTGAGCGGCCAACTGCATATCTTATAAAAAAAAG